>CALNHX010011874.1:0-28950 GCA_940337035.1 Agriotes lineatus
TGTCAGAATTACACAAAGCGCGCAGAAATAAGTATGAAAATAAATAATGAAATTTGTGAGACAAGTCGGCGGGAATCAAAAGACGCGAAAACGCATGTGGTCTATGACGTCAGTAGACGCAGAGAATCTTTAATTTATGTCCAGCCTTTACATGCAAATATTTCTACGGCCATCTTTATTACGTGTTGGCTATGCACAATAACCGAATCGTTAAATGATTTTTAATATTAAAATATACAAGTACACGAAGTAACTTTTGAAGCCATAAGATGGAAATTAATTTTTTAAATTTTAAACCAAATGTTTATGCTAGGATATAGGTACAAATATTGAGAAAATGTGTTATGTGAAATTAACTGTACACTTTGGCATAATTAGCATATTTTTGTCTTAAACGCAGCTGTTTTTTCTTGAATTTTCGACATTGCTTATTGAACTGAATTATTTAATATACATCTTTTTCTTTTTATAGTTTTGTAAATGCATTTGATGGCCATATTATATTCCATATTAAAGACAAAATTGTAGTACAAATGTTGTTTTTGATTTATTCCCTGCTCATTAGTACTTTCACTCATTCTGCCAACATTTTGATAGTTCGTTGCTCCCCTGAAGGATTGTTTAGCATTCTCCCAACGCCTGGCTTCCAATTTTCCGTATATTTATTTATAGATTTCGCCCTTTGATGTTTTCAATTTTCAGTTTTCCTTATGTCAGGATTTCATCTCTTTCCGTACGCGACTGGCCGCGGTAATCTCCTTTAGCTATATGTAGGTCACGCTTTTATTGTGCTAGCAAAAAATTAGACCCGAATTTTTTCATTTATAGGTTTTATATGCATTTATTTTTAGATAAGCAGTTTAATGTGCAGTTGAACTCCTGAACTTGAACCTCAAGTATTGGATTCACCCCAACAATTTGAAATTGAGTTTTCAACAGATCTTCACGTTTCAGAGTCCCCTGAACCCAAAAAACATAGTTTTGTTCATTGGTCTGTCTGTGTGTGTACAGAATATGTATATCAAAAACGAAAAGAGATACGACGAAACTTCACATATAAGTTTTGTGTAACTATCTAGATGCGACAGCAAGTTTTTGAAGAAAATCGCGTAACCGGAAATATGGTGTTTACCCTTGTAATTTTTCAGTTTTTTCGATTTTTTTCAAACCTTACATTTATAGTGTGTATTGCTGTGGGATAGGTAATTTTCCAGTTAAAACCTTTAAAATGGGTTTCTTGTTTTTGGTTCTTTCAAACAATGTAGTAGGGAAGCTAAAACCAAATTTTTGACTAATTATAAGATCACTGTAAAAGGAAGTTGTAATGAGGCTTCGCCCGTGCCCTATATTCTACTTTACTATGAATTTAGATTGTCCGTTGTTTCCTAGTTAACACAGTCGTCGAAGTACAAGGCCGGCTCTTACGTCAGTGCAGCTAAGGAAAATGCCAGTATTGCTCGATCCGGTCTGCTCGTGATCACCTATAATTCTGTAATTGTACATCCAAAGCCTGCCAGAAATGAAAACCAAACAGTTTGCATGAAAAGATTTATACTCTGTAAAAGGAAATACGTGCAATGCATGGAAATACATAAAAGGAATGCACACTGGTAATATATAAGTGTTATATGCGCTATTAATAGTAGCACGTAACAGTCACGAGCTTAATGCTGAATCTACATGCAATGTTTAAATTCCGCAGTCGAATTCACTGAACCGCCCCTGACTAAAATAGCTTGGAGTCAGCTGACACGACGGGTCAACGTAATGATGCACACGCCTTGTTCTGACTCGCTGAATCAGCAGCACGTTAGTTGAGGCTATTGCGTAATTTGCTGCAATTCCTCCATGAATCACTATTATG
The DNA here is from genome assembly GCA_940337035.1 of Agriotes lineatus. Taxonomy (NCBI): domain Eukaryota; kingdom Metazoa; phylum Arthropoda; class Insecta; order Coleoptera; family Elateridae; genus Agriotes; species Agriotes lineatus. The sequence continues at coordinate 1,865 of CALNHX010011874.1, forward strand.
GTTGGCTCCCAGTTTCACGTTCGGGGCATTCAATTCTGTGTTTTATTTGTGGTAATTAAAGTTGCCTTTACCTTGTTGCAAGATAACGAAGAGTTCAGATCCAAGACTCTGGTAGTTGTTCCCACAAGCCTCTGGCGTTAGCTTCCTCGAAGCTTCAATGGCAGCTGGAATAGCAGCTTCAGGCTATGAACTACTGTATCTCGGGAATGCTTTCCCAAGCTGGCATGTACAATACTTCGCTTGGCGTCCCTTTTGTTTCGGGCGACACACACAGCTCGTTTATTGGCAAGCGACTGCTCCCCGCTACCTCCAACGCGCCAAGCTGCACGAAACCATTACATTATCCCGTTGCATGCAGTTCTAATAATAGCACACGGGATCAGTATTCTGCTGGTTTGCACTTCATTATTCGAGCGCGCGGTATATTCGTTGCAAGTTTGAAATACACACTACGATTTAATCTAACTACAATGTAAGAAATACAGTTGAGTTTTATTCCTAGCAGAATAATGGTTAAATACCAAGGTGATAATTAAATGCCTAGGTGATACGAACTAGACCGTTATAAAGTTGTGTGCGTGTATCACAGCAGATTTTTGTTACTTGACCGAGACGTTATTGGCAATATTACAAATTTTAATAGAACATATAAAGGTTTCTGCCATTTAAAATTCGAAAAAAATAATTCTTCAAGAAAGATAACAAGCCAAAACATGTAAGGAAAACACTGAGTAACCATAAATTATAAGTTTTGCCTTGCTGGCCTTATTATTAATTTTGTTGCTTTGATAACGGCAATAGATGTTTTTTTGAAGCGTTCGTATATTAATATTATTTTTTTATTGTGGCGAAATCCTCAAAACCATTAAAAGTGTTAGAAAGTCTTGTATAGCAGTGCTTGCATTTTGAATTTCTTCATCATTTTCTCTTTTTTTGTTATTAGCATTCATGTAGCCAGCTTTACGTCTTTGTGTTGGCATACTGGACATGGGCTGTATACATGACATGTATACAAGGACATGAAGATATCGATTGCACACATAAATCGTGTCCTAGAAGCTTATAGCATCGCACTAACGATGTAAAAGGTAAAATCAAAGCATTTTCCTAGAAAGCCTCTATTGTAATACAAGGATTAAAGTCGTCCCTTACGGTAAGCCCCAATTAATTGATGCAATTAACTGCCTTATGTTTTTAAGATTGTATTTTATTTAACAGTACCCAAGATAACATTTAATTCACTCATAACAATTTTATATAAAATGTTAGTTAACTTTTATTCTGTAAAGTTTTTTTTACCTGTGACATAAGTGCTCACTAATTAGACTTATATTAGTTTATCCTTTCTATTTAACTCAATAAATGTATATTTTAAAATGTATTGGCAATTGTCTTTACCGGATAATGACATCTGGAATTGGCCTAGGGTTTGCGAGTTTTCATAAGACAACCAACTGTATTGCTCAAACTAGCTTACATAACAACCATTCCATTCAAACATATCTTATTTGAGTTTATTTTTCTTTGTTTATGTTTGAAATGTTTAGGGTTGTGCAAAATTTTGTGAGTTTAGTATGCAGCAAAGATGCTCCATTCCTGTTGCTTCAGGTATGTAAACACCGCCGGACGAAAATTCCATATCGTTGTAAAACCTGTTTCTAGGTGTACTGCAACAGCTTGTCGTAGATCTTCAACTTGTTTCATCATGAGAACTATTATGTAATCTTGATCACCGTTGTTATCCCCGATCTGAATTTTTTTGTTCATATCTTTTTTGTGTACTGAAATTCAGCTGTAGCTTTATTTTCGTTGGCGTCTTAACACACAAACTGCCACTTTATTACTGTAACGCTGTACAGCGTAAAGTTGAAGTAGGAATTAAATGCCCCTTTTAAACAATTTAGCTATTAGATTCTATTTCAAGTAAAATGCTACTACAATTTAACGACTCAGTTTTATGCTTCTTATGGTTGCGGCTGATTAAAACAATGAAAGGTTCATCCCTCGGCTAAGAGCAGTGTTTAATTGCTAGTTTGAAGAACATAAACTGAATTAGGTGCAGTAAAGTACAGGATAACCGTCGCAAAGTGGCTTTTCATTGTGTGAATTTAACTTGTGAAAAAAAAGTTGACACATACTGTAGCTCCATCAATTAAAATGTTACGTTACAGCTGCTTCATATATTTTAAAAGAGTCAGTATTTTATTTTTGAAAAACGTGTCGCATAAGAGATTAAAGTTTCTTTAGAATATTCCAAAATCCAGTGATATACGTTTGTTTAAATATGTGTTAGTAACTTTAAAACGTGTATATTTTAAAAACGGAAAGGTACTGGGACCGTGTAATTGAAGCTGATGCTTACGATCTCTTGATTTTGCTCTCAAATTTTCTCATAGATAGTGAAACATAGTCAATAATGTAAACTTATAAAAAGTCCACCGCGTTACTAAAAGTTGTGTTGTAAAAGCCGCTACAACGCTATTTAATTTATAGCGCTTTGCTAGATGGCCAGTTTGGATTAGTGATAAATCCGTTTATAAAGCTATATATATTATTATTGAATTTTCCTTTAGTGTTGCTCTACTTTATGCTTCCGTACTAATAAAAATAATAGAGCCGAACACGCGATTACGTATAAACGACGGCACAACTAAACCGCAAAATTATAATCACCGTTTATAGAATACGAAATGCAGTTTGAAAATATAAGTTTAGACAAATTTAGATCTACCAAACTACATTGTGTGTTGTATTTTGACTGAAAAAATAAATTAAACCTCAATTTTCAAAGCAATGGAGTAGGTAACTGACTAGAGTAATTTCCGTAGATATTAATTAGGATAAAAATAACTAAATTTAAATTCTATAACAATTTTTCTACGGTTCGAAAATTTTACTTCTAATTTCCACCAGTGGTTGTTGTAGGTTTAACAATTTGGAACTCTATTTCAGATTGCATAAATATTGTCTAGTTACTTTGAATTAGTAGTTGGCATTATCATTCTTTGAATTTTTTTTGTACACCGTCTTGCAGTGGGGTTATGGTTCCGTTGGAAATGTATTTCATTTCGAAATTTTTGAGAAATCGAGATCTTGTTTTCGACGTTATACGACGTGTTTGTCAGTTTTTTTTTTTTTGGTAACGCTTCAAGAGCGGATTCTCTCCCGTCATCGTCAAAATGGAGCAGATTTGGTGTTGCTGGTTTGGTGAATTGCTGTATCCATCTGGTTTCTTCAGGATATAATAGTATTTCGCAAGTAAAACATTTATTGATTTGATGAGTTCTCTTTTTACATGGTCTAATGCTCTGTCGAATTTATTTTCAGACTTTTGTATTTTAATTTTTCGCTTATTATTTCTTTCCCGGCTCGTTGTATTTTCGATTTTACCTTTCTGCTGCAATGTTTCTACGGGGGTCTTGAAATTCTCCGTTTTGCATGACGTACAGTATCTTGCTGTCTTGATGGTCTATTGGATTGCAGATTTAACGCCGAGAAAAGCCGGAACATCCGCAGTTGCGAGTTCGTCCTCACAGAATCTTCTAGATTTTCCAACAGGTGCGCAGGTCCTATATTTGTTCTCGCACTTGGTATCGCACGTAGACTGCCAGACTTATCCCTCCCATTGCAGATCTTAACATTTCAATTAAAAATTTGCAAGTAGTAAACAATTATTAGCTATTTATTGATTTAATTTAATTTTAACTCGTTGCTGGTGGACAACCATATTTTCATTTGTTAATAACAGTGAAGGGGTAATGTTATTGATATACGAGCGTCACCAGGCGATTATGCTGAGAACTGTTTTTTCTTGATACTTTAATTTGTACTTTACCTGTATTCATTATTATTTAAGAGGACATCGTCGTGAGGATCAAATAGCTTTTGGGAGAGCCTGGTGGAATTTACTTCAATTAGATTTTTTTTGTACTACGCTAAGTCGATTTCGTACGTTTTTATCCATGTCAGGTAATTTTACTTGTAAATTTCTGTGTACTACTTGTTAATGACTACCTATCTAATTGCTTTTTTCAACTGCTTACGTAAAAGCATATCTTTTGGTGTATTAAAGTCGTTGCCTTGAAAAAGGCACCTTCGGCACTAATCGTTATTGGGTTCTTGGAATTAATTATCTCCTTGTTTAACTTAGATCGCATCTCAACTACTCCGTACGGTTCAGCGGAGTGTGTCACGGAAAGTTCTTAAACCTGGAAAATTATTTATGCCTACGATTCTTCTCCGGTAGTTTGTAGTTTTTCTGAATATTAACAAGTTACGATTCTAACATCGATCACATTCTGTTACTGTATAATTTTATCCTAAACTATTGTAATATTTTGTTTATTGTAGAGGTCTAAAGGAAAAGCAAAATTGAGTTTATTGAAAATATTTTACCTGCTCATTCATAAATAATCCCAACATCTTTTACTGTCACTTTCGGATTGGCAAATGAGTCCTCTTAGAATTTTTTTTTCGAGTATAATTACCTCTTATGATATTGACTAAGGTATCTGATTCTGTTAATTCAAAGGTCAGTCATGATAAATGCATTTTTCCTTTATCCTTGATTAAAAAAATATTTAGAACGGCCGTAACATTTTATATAGTAAATTTTTATTATGCTTTTATTTTCCCCCTTATCGTTTTGCACTATATAGATTTTTTAAGGAAAACGCTGTAGTCGAAGATCCAGTTTCTACAATTGTGCTTTGCAAAACCGGAAAACCAAACAATGAAACTTTATATTTTTACAGAAACCGCTTCAGGCTCTGATATGATATCGACTGCTGAATTAATACAAAATACAAACTATAGTTAAAAACTATTCCTACCTATTGTAAAATTTCTCTTCCTACATTTAATAATGGCTGCCGTAAATTTTTGTATGAACAATTACTCTTAGGTTATGAATAATAAAAAAAAAATTACATGTTTAGATGTTATTTTCTCTAAAAAGAAACATTTTTACTGCAAATAGTTGGAGAAGACAATGTGCGCATGTTGAAAATTCATCATAAAAAATTCTATGGAACTTGAATCGATTACACGCTTAATATGAATTTGGTTAAAACAAAAATATAGTACAAAACTTGCAAAAGCGCCTGCACATGACTTGGATAAGTCTGTAAATTGAATTTTGGGCATCTTTACAATATGAAAATTTACACGTAGAATCTATAATCTTAGATTTAATTTAGATATTAATTTTTGCTTGCAGATAAAAAGCGCTCCACATAGTTCTGACAACGTTCGAAAAATTATGACTCGCTAAAGAATTTTTAAATAATATTCAAAAAGTTCTTAATCTATCAGTTCTAATTTTACCCGATATGGGAAAGTGATGTCTTAACCTGAACGTATGAGTTTTTAATTATTTTTTTAAAACGATTAAAGTGTTTAACAGTGGTGGCAACAAACTCTATAAGCACGAATAATTAGCTATGTTTGGATAAAATTTACATTTTGCATGCTGACAATAGAACAACGATTTTCCATTTGCTTAAACGTTTTTATAGATTTTATATTCAGCTTCGCTTCATTATTACAGTTTAAGTTTGGTCTCATTAATGTTTCGAAGCTTTATAAATTTAGTACTTCACTCAGAAAAAAGCATAATATGCCGTTAAAGAAACGCATGATGACAGCATATTTCTGCTAAACGAAAGACAACACTTGTTATGAACTTTAGACGTAGGGTTTCAATTTTGTTACGTCAATATGAAGTAACGCTAAACACGATCGTGAGCATAATGGGGTACTGTAAGGTATAGGACCGTAGGGTGTGTATATCTTTCAATATTTAGGTTTATAGGCGTATATACAATACATTTATTATATTTTTGTTTAATAAGTCATCTTAACAACCAAATATGTAACGGGATTGTAACAGTACTTAATGGATATAGTTATAGCACAGGCATTGATGAGCCAATCAATAAAGGTGCGCGGTTCAATAACTTACCAAATAGGACTTCGTAGAACCAGGCGGAGTGAGTGAGCTACGACTAAACAGGCTGAAAGAGATAACGAATACCCAAAGAAAGGAAACATCGGCTAGCAACAAGTAACAATAACTCGTTTATTCACAACAACGTTTGGGACACAGGAACAATATCAACGTCATACCAGAAGTATAAATTCCCAAAATATTAGTATTAATTAAGTTAAGCAATACATTTACCAAGGAATTAAAATTTACATTAGGCCCATGTATGTAAAACGGTCTAAGAAGGAAGAATTAGCATATCAGCTAGATCAACGAGTTAAATGCACGAAAAGCACATATTTTATCTGACTGACCCCGTATGCAATCGATCGAGTGAAAGTATTCGAGCTTCCAAATATACGATTGTGATTTAATCTCTAACAAAAATACAAATAAATTTTATAAATAACGCTATCGATAAGGCCTTGTCAAACGCAACATTTTCATATACATATTATCTTATCGGTTAAATTCAAATGCCAACCACCGCTATAATCGCCGATAATTTCGAGTAAATGGAGGCTATCAATCCTATTTTCTTTACAATTCGCAATATTACATGAAATAGAAAGACTGGTGCTGTGCGCAATAAGGTAATCATTAACAATTGCCTGTTAACAAAAGAAATTTGTTTTGAATACAAATGGAATGCTTGATTTTCACTGGCAGTGACTTCAGGTATTCCCTACCAGAACATGCAAAACTCGTCGCTGAGCAGTTAAACTCGGAAAATCCCTACCTTGAGAAATGTACATATCACAGGTGTGTAAGTAAAAGTAAACAAAATAAAACGCAGGAGAACGGGACGAATAAATGGAAAAGATGGAGGACGCTTAAGATTTCAAGCGGCCTATGACCATTTCGCTTCACAACGGGAAGTACCACTTTATGACGCGGTTACGTCATGAGTATTTTAAAGTGAAACTGAGAAGGATTCCGAATTCCATAATAAAGGAATTCAGAAGCTAACTTTCACCTTTAAACTACGCGCTTCGGAAATGTTTGGTAGCAAAAGCCTATCGAATATTGATTCAAAGTCTACTAGATCGAATAGGCGGCTTGGAACATGTGTCAGCGCTTGGTATCGCTGGACCCGTAGTAAACGCGGCGAAAAATTCATGCCGATCGATTTCGGATGGTAACACACTGCTACACATATAAACACTACTGGCAATATGTCTACGATTGATTTAAAGTATAAGAGATTGATATTAATGGCATATGCATACAGGACATCCTTTATATACAGGGTGCATCTAATCCGTCGTACAAAATATGCACTTTGATACTCGACGCCTAAAAATGAAACGAAAATCGCAGAATATTTTTGTCTGCCTGTTGCATTTTTATTGTAAATTCTATTTATAACTTTTTGCGCCTTCGTGTATTAAATTTCTAGGACAAAATGCTCATTTCCTGGCATTTTTTGTCAAAAAAAAGGTATACTTGGTAGGTGTTGCTCAGATCTACCGTTTCGGAGATAATTGAATTTAAATGTTTTCGTACTGAAACCCGTCGTTGCTTTCCTTCACACTTTATCCACGCTTAGGACTGGTAAAAAATGGAGCATGGTTAAGGGCCAACAGGCCAACAACAATACAAATTTACATAGCAACGAGTTAACAATGCTAGAGGTATCGTCATTGGTTATAATCCAATTTTACAAACCTTTATCTTTTATTTTAAAAATTTAACATTTAATTTTTACATTTTTCGCTGTGGCCGTACCTTACACTTACGCAGAAATGACTGACACAGTATTAGTTTATGGTTATTCTCAAGGAAATGGTCGGGAGCCGGTGAGAGTATACAGAGAAAGATTTCCAAATAGGTGAAAGATGTCTTCGAGAAGCCAGTTTTGCTCCTTCAACTGTTGATTATGGACGTGATCGTACGATTAGGACACCTGAGGTTGAAGAAGAAATTTTAGAATGGGTTGAAGAAAATCTGAGTCTGAGTACTAGATGCTTAGGTTTCAAAGTTGGAGTTTCTAAAGATATAGCAAATAGGACAGCTGCTGCATCCTGCATTCATACCATCTCCAGACAGCACAACAGCCTTAGACCCAGAATTACTACTAGGCTTCTGTAGATTCATTAATGAACGGAAGGTATTTGATAAAAATGTTAATTGCAAAATCTTATTTACCGATGAGTGTTGTTTTATAAGAAGGGGTGTGATGATTTTACATAATAAACATGTTTATGTTGATGAAAATCTGCATGCAATGAAGATTTTGCATTATCAACATGAATTTAAAATCAACACATGGACAGTAATCATTGATAGATTTATAATTGGTTCTGTCATTTTACCACCTCGTTTAACTGATTCAAATTACCTGGAACACCTCCGAGTAAATTTTCCAAATGTATTGGATGATCTTCCATTGGCTACAAGACAAAGTATGTGGTTTATGTACGACGGTACACCCCATACTTCATTTTAAATATTAGAAACCATTTAAATGAGAATTTTTGTCAAGTTATCTCATTACTTTGGCTATCCTGATTTTTAACAGAGGCATGGTCTTTTTTGAAGTCTTAGGACAATACAACTGCAGGGATCTTGTACTCATAACACGTTGTGAAAACTTCTTTTATTGTGAAGATTTGATCAGTTGCTGCTCTTCCTTTTCTAAACACTGCCTGGTATTCCCCTATATGCGTGTCTGCGATTGGTTCCAACGTCTTTTTCATTACGGTGGCCAATAGCTTATATAGTGCTGCCAATAGATATATTCCTCTGTAATTGTAACATACTGTTGTGTATCTTTTTTTAAGATAGGCGCTATCGTAGCATTTTCCGAGCTTTTCGGAATACTTTCCTTTACAGATCTCCCATTAGAATTTTATATATCCTTTGTTTTAGATAATCTGCGATATATTTACAATTTCTGTTATTATGCAGTTTATTTCTGGATCTTGCTATTTTAGAGCGCTGCATCTGGGTCTTCTTTTATCATTGCGAGTTCCTGATATTTATGCCCTTCTTCTTATTTACTCGAAATTTCGTAGAACTATTCTTTCCACCTTTCTCTTATTTTGTTCTCTTCACCTAATGTTTTCCCTGTCTTTGATATATATATGGTTTGTTTAGATCTTTTTGACCTTGCTTTGCTCCTTTAGAAATTTCCCATACCCTTTCTTCTATAGTGAATTTATATTTTTTTACCTCCACTTCTTTGTTCGCTCTCTTCTTTTATCTACATATCTTCTTATCTCTCGTATTTGTAGTGTTTTAATCCTCAGTTCATTTCTTGTCTTCGACTCTTTTATGCAATCTTCATTCATCTATTTACCTATTCTTTCTTGGTTGCATTTTCTTTGGAATTACTATCGCTGTTTAAATATACTTGTCAAATCTAAATTTTTAATTGCCCTACAAAGAGTATTATTCAATGAAGAAGTAATTTAGGGTTAGTAGGAAATAAAATTTAAAAATACAGAAAGAATATAATAGTGCCATTTAAGAAATCAGATTATATCCAATAATTCTAACATTGCGAATAAAAGCTTTCGATTAGTTTTTTTCAAGTTTTAAAAGGCACTCAGGTTTGAAGCTTTTTTCCCTTACGCAGTCAAACGTTTTTGGTATATTGAATTACAGCTATTTTAGAAGTCAGATAAAATTTCATCTGTTTCACTTTTATCTGTTCTTTCGAAGTGTTATAACTAGAGAGCAGTTTTTTAGATACTAAGAGGTCTGGAAAAGCAGACAAATAGGCACGGAAAAGATGGGAAGTAGGTATCTACAAAATTCAAAATAGGCAGTTAAAAAGCGTTTTTTATTTTGAAATACACGTACACAAAAAATATAAAAATAGAACTTTTCCGCCAATCGTACTAGAACTGTCACATTATTGACACAATTTTGTTGAGCAAAGTCACACATTCCATTACATCAGCCGTTGCTAGGTAATTTACAATAAAACTGTACAGGAATAATTCAAACATTCTATTACATCAGCCGTTGCTAGGTAATTTACATTACAACTGTACAGGAATAATATTCCCGGCCTAGGCAGGGAATATTCGAGTACTATTTCCTAATTTTTTTAATTACGCGTATCGATTGGCGGAAAATGGTATGTGAATCTTGGACAAAAAGCAACATTTGCAGACTCCTGTCCAACAATATTCACAGTGGGAATGTTACGCTTTTCGTCCTAGATACACAATGTACTATTGTAACTCTAATGCATATAGAAGTAAAATTGTAATCTCCACATCCTTCAAGATTAATTTTCCTTAGAATATGTCACCAAAGCATGCTCTAAATTTGTTTGAGTGAAACTGTGTGAAATACGTGGTATATTACGCAACTAGTGGTGAACAAGTATGGCTGTTTTGATTACAGGCGTGAAGGAGTACTTAAAGCGGCCATACGAGTTCAGTAAAACCACTTCTTTAACGCGTTGGATATACTATTTTATCGCATTTACATTTGCAAGGATATTTAGTCGCGTATTAACAATTATTTATTGCGAAAACCAAAATTAACACCCCTTCACAGCTTGGCTTCCTTTTCCCAATTGTTTGTCTTCGATCTTACATTGTTTTACATTATTTCCAAACCTATTCTGATTACACTTGTTCAAATCAAGACTAACACTATTTTTAATACCGTTTTACAAATTGTTAGCAGGGCTAATGCAATTTTATACTATTTACAAAAATTGAACTAGCAAAGTTTTGGAATTTTATAAAATAATATTTGATATGCTCAAACTATTATTGATTGCTATTATAATCCTAAAAGCTTAAAATGTGTTCATAGCAATATGTATATTTAGTTTCTTCAGATATATCTATATTTGCAAAATGCACCTCTTCCTGTTCACCACTGAGAACTTTACTGATTTTACATTTTCTAAAATGTCAATATGTATTAAAATTCTTTTTTAAAACTGTAGATAACTTGTTGGCAGCTGGTGTATATCTTAAGGCAAATTTGACTATGTTCAAACTTTGGAAGGACGCAATAAGAGTTAGGCGTCGTTCTTCCAAATTTTTAATACCGTCTGCGAAAACCTTGCAGTTAGAAATAATGTACACGTTATTTACCTGAATTGGCGCATCTTCAAAACATTTTTTTTTTCAGTTTTTATAGCCTTAGCTATTTCTGTATTCAATACTTTGAAACCCTAAAACAATCTTCAGTTATATACTTTATGTATACTAATTCCACAAAACGTGGGCTGCACACGCGGTCCGCCTGCCGTTCGAATTCGACCATCGGTAACGTTTTTTTTAATTTGAAAATTTATTTAATTTGTTAGAAACGTGAAGATATTTTACTCCTAACTTATTTTCATTTTTAAAACTATTTATTGTCACGATGTCGACGAGGGAAGTTCTGGGCAAAGCCTTTTACAGATTTTTTTACGTGTTTTTCTACTTTATATTTAGGTCTAAATATTACCCTTTTTCTGTGACGTAACAATTTTCTTTCTTTATTTAACAAGGTCCCGGGTGGTGTAGCTTGAGCAAGCGTCCACGTTCGATCAGTAGAGTTAAGCAACGCTCTTTCCGGTCAGAACTTGGATGGGAGTTCTACGGCTGCTTCGCTCAGCGCCTCGTGGTACGGCTGCAACGGAAATAGTTGGCCTCGGATGTCATAATATCATGATCATGACAGTCGTTAGTGGGGTTGAAAGTCCCCATAAATGTACAGGGACGCCTATAATTGGTCTAACGGCTGTTGGCTAATAAAAAAATAAAAATAATAAACAAATATCTGTATTTTTTAGTCAGGTCCGCTTTAAGTATGGCTTGTTTCACAATACTGTCAATGTGACATTTGTCCAAAATCACAGTAAAATAATATGCAATAACAAGCAAGCCTAAAATCTTATTTTAAGGGTTATGGACTTCATCGAAGAGGAGAAACGTCGGATTACATAAGTCAAGAATGTCTTGGTTTGACTAATGTGCTATTTAGAGCATACCTTACATTAAAGGTTAGGTCTATGTCAAATTCTTTTTGAAGTCTACTACCCGTGATCTAAATGATCTTTTTAAATTTTACAGTAATACGTACCGATGGGGCCACAATTATATATAACAGCAATGAGATAACATGAACAAGAAAATAACACGTATTGCTTGAGTAAGAAAGAGATAAACATAGTAGTAAATATTCGAGTAGGCATGATGCTTATTTTAATTATGACATAAGTCAACTAAACATGCCTACTAAAATAATTTTTTCATCTCTTTCTTACTCAAGCATTCTGTTTTGTTGTTCATGTTATCTTATTGCTGTTATATACCGGGTGTCCGTTCTCAAAGTCGAACATAGGCAATTAAAATTGTATTGAACGTTTTTGCCGATTCCTGCTCGCCAATTCAACTTACAGGGAAGGTAATGTTTTCAATGAAAAGATAAAATTATTACGCATCAAATGATACCAATAATAATATCCAAGTTGCGACTTTTATTTTAAAATACTAATTTAAAACTTGGGAATTTTTAAATATGCCATGCCTTGCTTTTCAAGTTCGATAGCATTTGTCAAAAAAACGGTAATTAGCTGGCGTAAATTAAATATTTTCTGCAACGCCTTTTAAAATTATCTAGAGAAAAATAATTATTTCAATGAAGAACGAGTGAATCCACTAATGTTAATTGTCTATGTTCGACTTTGAGAATGGACACCCGGTATAATTATGGCCCCTTCCGTATAAGACATGGTCGACAAATTAAAAGTGGCTGTCGAAGTAGCCTATAAATGGCGCTTTTGTATTTTTATTAACTTGCCTAGAATTTTACGTTTACATGAAGATGCTGGGTCATTCATTATGCAAATTTCACGAACGTCCGTTGCAAACGTCAAATTGACAAATGCTAACACAACTACCACTATTTAAATAAAAAGGTTAGTTCAGATTTCCGCCGTACGCCACTTTTAATTTGTCGACCTTACAAAAAGCTATGTATTGTTATTTCTGTCGTCACAGAAAAAAGGTAATGTGTAGACTTTAGAACACCTCAAATAAACGTTTTTAAAATTTTTTTGATTAAAAAGGCTATTTTAGGCATTAACACAAACACATGACAACCAATCGTCCAAATAGGCAGTTTAGGCGATATAAAATGTATGCCTGGACATTTTGAGACAAGCCTTTATATAGAATTTTGCATCGGATATGAGTTAAAAGCGAGAAAGGGGATTTCCTTAAAAATCGCCGCGCTGTAGCTATAACATAGGTATTAGCCTGTATAGTTTTCGCCTGTGCTGTTTTTACTTCATTTTACAATAAAGGAAGTATTGGATTTACCCCAAAAATTCGAAATTAATTTTTCAACAGATCTTCACGTTTTAGAGCCCCCTGAACCCAAAAAACATGGTTTTATTTATTGGTCTGTCTGTGTGTCTGTCTGTATGTCTGTGTGTGAACAGATTATCTCCAAAACGAAAAGAGGTATGGCATTGAAACTTCATATATAAGTTTTTTTGTACTATCTAGATGCAACAGCAAGCTTTTAAAGAAAATCTCATAACCGGAAGTATAGTGTTTACTCTTGTGATTTTTCAGTTTTTTTCGATTTTTCCAAAAACAGCTATAGTGATTTTTTTCAAACTTTACATTTTTATTGATTTTTTAATGTGTATTGATGTGAGGTAGGTGATTTTCATGGTGAATACCTCTAAAATGGGTTTCTTCTGTTTTTCTTTTTTAGTAATTTCTATTTTAAATAGGATATCCGTTAATTATTACATTTTTGAATTCAGCTTAAAATTTTTGAGAAAATTTGTCTATTCAACTAACACTTTATTTTGTACGGTTTCTGTAGAATTTGTAATTTTTGAAAAGTTTTGATAAATGCTTAAAAATAAAAAATCAAAGTTTTGGCTAATTATAAGATCACTGTTTAAAGGAAGTTGTGTGCGTGTATCGTGTATCACACCAGATTTTTTAGTTATAGGGTATATCCTACTTATAAAAAATGGAAGGTGCAAGCTCCTTCTAGATACTTCGGCCAGAGCTGGGCAAATGGCATTAAAAGGTAATTCATTACCAATTACCTCTCAATGAACTAATTCAAGTACTCAAATGAAATATTAATTCAATTATCAATTTCTCGGTAATTGGAATTGCAACATAAATTACTTTTTCAATTATTTTCAATATAATTGTTGTCCCTATACTTCTATTTTTTTTATTTTTATTTAATTTACTCAGCCAACAGCCGTTAGGCCAATTATAGGCGTCGCTGTGCAGTTATGAGGACTTCCAACCCCACTAACGACTGTCATGATGTTGTATGACCGCCGGGACCAACTTTTTTCCGTGATAGCCGTACCACGAGGCGCCGAGAAGTGCAGCCGTGGAACTCCCATCCAAGTTCTGACCAGAGACAGCGTTGCTTAACTCTGCTGATCGAACGTGGACGCTTGTTCAAGCTACACCACTCGGGACCTTTGTTGCAAGTTGCAATTATTATGAATCGATATCGCTTAATAGCTATTTGTCAATTGTTATAAAAAGATTAAATTATATTTTTGAAGTACTGTACTTTGTAATCTGTATTTACGACACACATTCATATTTTTCGTGGCATATACAATAATTATTAGTTAGCTAAACTTTTACTTGTATCATGCACAGCCTACTATACATTTCCCATTTACAAATATACGCGTCTGCGCGCAATATTTTCTTCTCTCTACGGTAAGCCGTAGGAAAACAAATTATACATACTTATTCGAAGAATACCGTCTTGCCATTTGCTTAACATCTAACTTAATAAGGCCTTATCTTATTGTTTGAGTTCTGGAGATTTAATACCCAACTGAGGCCAGTAATTTAGTAATTGAATTTTCGCTAAGTAATTCAATTATCGAGGGTAATTTCAATTACCACGAGTAATTCAAATACTTGTAACGTAATTTAAATAGTTTAGAATAATGGAATTACTCAAAAGTAATTGAGTAATTGACAGGAGTAATTCATTACTTTCAAAATATCGATATCGATGAACGGGAGTCTCATCAAGTCGTTTCAAAGATCAATTAATTTTTAAACACGAAGCCTTTGCGAATGGTACCATACGCCTAGAGTGTTCCACACTTCACTGTGTATGTTCAGCGTTAAAAAAGGAGTTGTTTTAATGTTAAGGTTCCCGGCGATCCTCGCATGAAATGCATTAAATTTTTAAAACTTTGAGTTCAGTTCCTGAGCTAAACGCAGCCAAAACGCTAACAGGTTAGCCAATCTAAGAAATATTTAAAATACATAAAAAGTGAAAAACTAAACTATTTCGCATAACTAAATGCACAAGGTGAACATATCGCAGCGACGTCAGGTGTTCTAGATTTCTCAGCACAATCGGTTAGGAATTTTGCGAGCATAAAAGGTAGGTAAAACGCATAACATTTCATAGCAACAGCACTAACGGTGTTTAAGGTTTGAGCTATCAGATGGCTAAACATGAGATGTGTACACTCAGAAGATACCTGGGTGCATAGGACAGTACCTTTTTGGAGCATGCAGAGCACAGGGCAGCGGCGCCTTCAGAGCAGCCATAAAGGATGGTGGACCTGGGGATGCTGTCCAAACACGTGCAAAATTAGATGTGGCTGGCTTTTCTCCAGCCGTCACTCTGGGAAAAGACTTTGTGGTACCAGCTTCGGAAGAGCAGCCACACGAAGTAAGGGGGCTCAGAACTGCGTAGGAGTTGGTCCTTCAGGTATATCCCAAAAATGCAAAAATGAGCATGCAACCAAATATACACCTAGGAACTGCAGGACATTCGAAACATTTCTTAAACTGCATCTAGATGATTTTAACACTGTAAAATGTTTGTAGTTTTAAGTAAATTTATTTACTATAAAAATTAATATGACTCAAAATTACAGCAAATCTTGTATGCGACACGTTGCAAAATTAGTGTTTCTCACACACAACGTGTTGTCCAACTCGCTAAACTCGCTAGCGCTCGTAGGGCAAACTTCAAGTCTAGTGTGAAAAACACTTTTGCATCTTGATACATAAATAGCTATTTTCAAATTTGCGAATTTACATAACTATGAACTAATGCTTAGATCTATAATAACATTTTTATTTTGGAAATATTCAAACTATCATAACATTCTATTTGCCATTGAGCTGTAACAATACGTCATCGAGAATGTCAAAGTTTAAATAAAAATTTAGTCATGTTGGTCGTGGTCTACATTCATAACAACACTTTTGTTTTTGAAAACGTCTAGACGTTTTTAACCATCTAGTTTTGGTTGGGTTGTTGTCTACGTTGAAAATAATGCTATTGTTTTCTCATTGAGCTATTGTCTACTATCAAAATATCACGTTCGATTTTGAAAATTTCTAAATTGTCACAAGAATGTAGTTCCCATTGTTGCGGGCGATCATAGCAACATTTGTTTTCAAAAATTTCGAAATAGTCTAGCTTTTGTTGAGACGTTGTTTACACTCATAACAACATTTTGTTTTTATATGTATTTGTTAATTTCGTATTACATTCTAATTCTTGTTTATCTTTAACTAGTATACCTGTTTGTACATATAAGTAGAGGCACACTAGATTCAACGTTGCGCGTCTAAGTTTGAAGTGGGGAAAGTGTTCTTTATAACGAACTTTTGATGAACATTTACTTTGTAAATGATTACTTAATATCTTAAAGGTTAGTGTACTATCACTGGTGAAAAAATTAATTTACAAAGCTATGGAAGATAATAGGCTGTAATATGGTTTAAAATGTTGTGGTTCAAGAAAACCTCTTAAAGAATTATTTGTGTTAATTGCAGCAAGCCATGGTATTTTTATTGTTATTATAAGAAACATACTAATGTCTCTCCCTTTCTTCGCAGCGTCTTAATCTAATTTTATATTACTAGGAGCCCTGCGCCCTTTCCTCGCGCGAATTTCCTCGGAATTTAACAAGGAGAAAATTGAAATTACAGGACCAGCAATTCTTTTAGCAGGAAGGACCCCTTTGAGTCAATTATCTAGACGCGCCATGTAATTACTTCTATAAAATTATCGAATATAATGAGGGTTAAATTTAATTATGTAGGCTAACGTGTTATTATGCGATAATGCGGTTACGCAAGGCGCACTCGCTCCCCCATCCGCAATAGAAATAATAATCAGCCAGTGGTCAAGATCGTTGGTCCAGCGGGATGCTGGACCTGTTCCGGTGAATTAATCTGTTCTTTGTAACGGTCGCCGATGATAATACAAGGAGTAACCAACGGCCGCCGACATCCGGATCTGAATTTGCTCGGTGAATTGCTCTCGGGTGCATTGAATAACTTCGCCCGACCGCGGCCTGAACAAAACAAAGGGAAGCCGCAAGACGCCGGCGAGCTATTTTCCTCGAAAATTCTTCATTTGCATACTTTATCTGTGTCATTTGCTCGTCTGTTTACTTCTGACTGGGAATAAAATCATAGAGCAGCGCCCGGCACGACGTAGACTAATTATTTATGCAAGCCACTTACTTTTAATTGCAGTCGCATTGGAAGTGTCCCGACTGCAAAACAAGAATTGGATTCCGTTCCTCAAACATTGAAAGAAGCCTTTCAGGGGTATAAACGGAAAATTATGAGCATTTTAAGCTCGGCACTTCCGTCGTTTGTCTTTTTTCCTGAAAGCTGAAAGAAACAACATGCAATAGGAGGTGTACAGTGTACACTGTACCGTACGTCAGATGGCACAGGCAACATATAAATAAAAAATAAATGGCACTTTAAGCAAAAGTGGATCGTGAATTATAATATACCAAAATTGACTAATCTACGTTCAATAGACAACTTGCACGAAGCAACATAAATAAGTGCAATTTATGTACACAAAAGAAAAACAGATCCGACAAAGCATCCTTAGCTAAATTTACCATTATGGCACTATACCATATGCTACTAAACCACTGTAGCTGTGTGTATGAGTATCAATATAGTAAATAATTTGGTTTTGTTCCGCACTGCAGTAGTTCAAAAGAAAACATTTTTATGTACGCCAATATTTCAGAAATATTTCTTCCTCTCTCAGGGCAAATTAAAATAAAGTTTTTAAAATTATACAGCAAAACCATCAGCTTACTTATGAGAGTGAGGTTAGTCCGCCAGGATTGACAACAAAGAACATAAACAGGCATATCTTGTTTAGTACATAGGTTAAGGGTTAAACAACAATACTTAAAGTGTCCGATTATATCACAAATAATTGATTCATCAGATATAAACAGGTTAACATATTTACATTTCCATATATAATGCCTAACAATGTCCCAATACTAAGAACATCTGGTAGTACAATTTTTGGATGGTAACTAAACATCTTTTCGCTGTTTGGTGATTTTTGGGCTTTTTGTTTATCAGAGAGAAATCGTTGACAGAGCCAGATCTAGAAACTTTGGAGCCCGGGGCAAAATAGCAATTTGGCGCCCTTTTGCACTTAAACCTCACCCTCCTCCGTTAAAATCTTAGTAATTAAAAATAATGGATATTACGTGGGAAAGAAAAGAATCTGACATACTCTTGCTTAGTGTTTCCTAATTTCAATTGCAGAGGTAGAATTTACTACATAACAAAATAAGCTGAAAAAATCTTCAATTGTTCATTTTTTTTTTGTGCTTTTAATTTTTATTTCAGAGCGTGGTTTACTACATCACAAGATAGAAGGAAACTAGGGTTTGGACTATCATATTTCTCGTATTTTTAAATCAAATCAGTAATGATTTGTTTAAGTAGGTACCTAAGATTGAAAGCAATCCTTGTTCAACTGAAAAATCTCATTGAAATATATGCCCTACGATAATTATTTTAAAGTTTTAGTTTGCTGAATAGTGTAAAACGCAGTTATAATTTGAATATTATCTTTAGATCTCTAAAGCTGTAGATAGGTAGACACTAAAAAATATTTAATTCAGGTTCGTATTTAGTACAAAGCCCTTTTGTATGTTTGTTAGATTTTTATTTTCTTCAACTACATGCCAAATGGCGTTGATCTATTTTGCTCAAATATCTAGTGATTTGACTATATAATACACCATCTCGAAATATTTGTTTCTTTTTATCGGAAAACGTTTACTGAGGAAAAGAGGTCTTTCTTGGTCCAAGGGTTTCAAAGCTATGGTTTTATCCGGATATTAAGATGACGTTACGTTAGCTTGATTTTTTTTTATTTTTAAATTTCGGAAATTAATTTTTTTAATTGGCTACACATTTTGTATTTAAATTATTTAAAATATTAGACTTGAATGTGTATTTTCGTTTTATGTAACTCTTAACTATTACATTTTTATATGACATTTGTTTTCTATTGAGGATAATTTCAAGTTGTTTGTGGGATTGTGTTTACTCCGGAATATTAATATCTGCGTATTTATCAACAATATAGATAGAAAAAATAGAAACCCCTAGCCTTTAAACTGTCCAAAGACAAGTTGAAGAAATGGAATAGATTCAGCTAGGGTACCTAGGAATTTCCAGTTCCTGTATTTGCAAGGGTGAATTCTCCGGCAATATGAAACTAAAAAAAATAATTAGAAAAAAGTCCGGGAAATTTATTGTCACCCTGAACTGTAGAAACTGTTATATTTATGTAATATCTCGTTCTTAGTTTTAACACATGGAAGGTAAGCAATATCGTTATTATTATTATCTTACACCGTATTTTGGGGGTCAGGAGCAATTAGGGTAGCCGATATTTGAATGCTTTGAAACTAGCACGGGATTTGTTATGTTGCGTTCGCCTATGCTGCGTAGGGTTACCAATACTGGGTCGATGCTGACCCAAAGAAAATAATTTTAGGGGGAGAAAAAACTGGGATAAAATTAATAAAAAAAGTACAAGGTGAAATAGTGTTTTACATTATAAAGATATAATTATTTCTAAAATTGTTTTATATTTTTTAAGTAGCATATAAAATGCAGTATTTTTTACTCCTCCATAGATACATTAAATTTGAACAAGACGTCTCGCTTTAATATTTAAATAATTATTTGCCCTTTTTATCTCTTAGCTAGCTGAGTGATCATGAATCTCTCTTAATATCTCAGTTAGTCACGTATGCAAGATCATTTTCTGCCAAAATAGAAATCTGGTTCTCCCTTATAGTGTTGGTCGGATTTTAAACAATGCACAAAAAAGCAGAATTTTTACTTCATCTATTTATTTCAAAGCGCATATAAAACCAAAACGCGCATAAAACTACAAAAGTAATAATAGAAAATATAATTAAGTTCTCACGCACGTGCGATATAGATTGAGGCTATTCGCAGCTGTGTTCCAAACATACATGAACAACGTAAAACATTACCAAAAATTGAGTTGAAATAATTATCTTTTAAAAGAACACAAATGTCAAAATGTCTAACAAAACTGGAATGTCAAAATCACCTGAAGCCAGTACTTATGTAAGTCGCTGAAAACACATTTCTGCGCGTTTGCAAAAGCTTGCAGTTAAACGCAACCAAGTCACGCTTTGAAAACATTTTACTTGGAACTGACTGCTGCATACCCTTAGAAACGGTACGCCTCGATTGCATCACCCGCTCCTGGCGAACATTATGTTGGGAACTACTGATCGCTTGCAGGCCTCGTAAGGCCAGTTGAATTGGCTGGCGCCCCTTAAAATTGACTCTTCAAATAAGCCTTTAAATATAGTACAATGGATGTACTTACATGTACACTCGAAAAAAGCGTTTAGCGGAATTTATGTTATATTTCCCTAGGCGAATTCACGTACTATACTTTCATTTCAGAAGAGGCTGCGTGCGACTGCTGCCATTTTTGTTACATTTGCAAGAGTGAAAATCCCTGCATCCCACGTACAGCGCGTTTCTTGCCGCACTGCGAAAACCAAAATTCACAATACACGTCCAGCGCAGGACCGGTTTTGCGAGAATTTGCTCACATAAAATACAATATTAATTCTTATAATTGAACATACGAAATACAACTTGGCTTCTACATTTAAGCATGAAAATAAACATTATCGGTAAGGGATCCAGATGATCCGTTACATATAGCATAATTCTTTGTAAATAATAGGAATTAAAGAACAAAACCATTTTTTACATTCCATAAAAGAAATTTAGCTACTTACGCTGTAATAGAGCATCAACCCTGCAACCTTGCAGTTTGAATAAAAAAAGGGACTTTCAAAACGTGTTGTACACGTAGTTTTTTTTATAGTGATCTGTTGTAACTCGAAATTTAGTCGAAAAGGTCTTCGAAATTTACAACTGTCAAATTAATAATTCACAATTTCAATAAAATACTTAAAAACAAGTGTACTTTTTTAAGGATTTTTCAGTAAAAAAGGTCATCCTTTCTTCACGATTTTTCGTTTAAAAAGACGATTTTCGTGATCACTATGCAAAACAAAGTTATTTCGGATTGCCTTACTAATCTTCACAAGGTAGGTGTGTAATCATTGCTGTGATTCTTTGTAAAAGTAAGCAACGATGACACGCCAGTCTTTGGCTTACCTTGAAGGAAAAGTTTCTGACAAATGTTTATTGCCTAATTATTGGTTTCTGGTCTTTAATTTTATGCTTGTCATACATTCTGGATATAAGGTCCTAAATCTGTATTCATGGAAATTCATATTATATGATACAATTAGCGCTTGAAGTTTTAAATCCAATTATCTAAAAATGTATGACCTTGAGCTTGGACATTTTCAGGTTAATCACTTATACGCAAATCATGCAACTGCCGAGCTTAGACACTTTATTTATTGCTAAATAGTAGTTACTTCGATTAATCCAACCAGAAACTAATTCGCGAAAATTTCGAATAAATGATGCAATTGATATTTATGTATTACAAAGCTGTATTTTCAATATTAATAAGTTTGATCAAAATATTCTTAGTTAAAAATTTAGTATTAAATTTTATTTTACGTAATTAATGGTGTATGTCAACATGAAACTAATTTTTAATGATGCTATAATTAATGTTTATTGTTATATCGTTTATTACACTTTTTTCTTCAACACTATTAGTTTTATTAAATTTGCTTGTCTTTAAATTTATTAATATTTGTTTAAATCAACTTTTTCGTTATTCAAATTAGCAGTTTAGTTCTTTTAACTTTCTGCTTTTTACTCAGATCTGGTATTGGTTTATATAATATTTAATTTTTACTTACCTTCTGGACTTTTCTTTCTTTGAGCTCAATTTCTGTTCACCTGATTGGGTAAAAAATCATTTTGTACCTGCTACCTCCAGCTGCTTGCTTGTTCCGTCGTTAGCAACTCGTGTTGGTTATGATGCACGCACAAACCATCAACATTTTTATTATTTTAACCAAATTCCTCTTCTTGTGGCTACACTTATCTGTATAACACTTCTTATGGGTACATAACAGTATTTACCTTTATTCAAATTGAATTTTTATTAAGCTGGTGTCATTTTAATAAAAAAATTTACACTCCCTATTGTGTTCTTGTTATTTTATAATACCCTACAAAACCCTGGATATTAACACAACTCAAATATATCAAAATTACAGATTCCTTAATTAATCATTTTATACAACAAATATGTAAGAAATAAACTTATGTGTTATCTTTTCTGATAATATTTCTCTTACAGGTAAAACATGACTAATAGAATAACTTAGTACATACAAGCTTTTATTATCTTTAATCAAATTAAATTCCGCTTGCAACCAACAAATAAATGGTATCGGTTATAACTTCACATATAAATTGAATTAATAACCGTGATTCTTTCTAACTTATATCTGTTTTAGCTAATTGACAGTCAAATTAACTGAAGAACTGCCGATACTATTGTAAGAATAATATTTTAATGATAAAACTGTGCTATTCTACTCAATATCCTTTTTATTTGCTTTCTAATTAAGCTGCACGTTAATTATAATTTATTTAAAATGCTTTGCCATTTTACACCATTCCAATATATTATTAAGTACTAGTAAAGACAGTTTCAAAGTTCCAAAACTACTTGATCTTCGTATTTTTTTAATATTGAAAGAGATTGTTTGAAGCTTTCCAAATGTAAAGTTATACTTACATAATATGTTAGAATTGTCATTTATAGGTAATACAAGTGCTCTGAGTTTTGGCGACAATACTTGTCATTCTGAATACGAGTTGCTTCTTTGACGAAAATATTTTCTACAAACAGCAGCAATGAATAGAGTACCTAGATGACATTTCTGACATAAAAGCTTCTTGAGAAGTGACATTGTAATGAATGGTAACGTGTAAATTGGTCAAATAGCAAAAATCTACGTTGCCATTTTCTGAAAATCTGGTGTCTAGCAGTAAAAATGTCAAAATGAAATTTTTAGGTAAGACTAGGATGACAGTACATTGGTGTACTTTACAATTTCAGACATATTATTTGACAACCATTTTTATTGTTAGTTGTACGCCTCTAATAAATTTGACGTTAACATCAAAATATCGGCTGCCAACATGCTAAAAAGAAAGTTACAAATTTTTTGTGTTCTTTCTGTTATTAAAAATTAAATGACAGATGACATCTAGGTCATCTAGCAACGCGTAATGAATGAATGACAAGTAGTAAAGCAACACGTAGAGCAAAGGTTGTATTCGGAGGATAATTAAAAAAAAACAAAATAATGTTCATTTCGACGTTTATTTGATATAAATATTGCATCTACAATACTTTCCTATTGCCAAAATAAGAAACGACGAAATGAACCCATTGGTTGACAGCACAAAATTGCAAGCGTTTGATTGGTCACTTTATTTTGAATTGAATTGCCTTGACTATTTAATTCACCTCTCATCTGTAAAAAGTGACTAATGAAAATCCAGAATTCTGACGTTTCTTGACCAATCAAAAAAATATCAGTGGATATATCTTCCTAGAAGGTATTCAAGTGACTATGTTAAACAAATGTGATTTTTATTAGAAAAAGTCAATATTAGTGTTCTGTTATTATAGAAATTGCGTAGTTTGTTGCTAGATTTACTGAAACCTAATTTGAAAATGTAGTTGCCATTCTTAGTTAAAGTTAAGTGGATTATTTTTGCGTTGATCACTACTCAAGTACTCATGTCCATTGCGCTAGCGCACTCGTCCTAATCGTACCAAAGCGCAACGGACATTCGTTACACCACCAGAAAAATAGTCGACATAACTTTGACTAAGAATGGTATTATAAGTGATTATTCAATATAGCTTCTAACCAAAACAGCATTTATTTTGAAGTGAAATTCTTCCGACATCGATTTCTGGGTTTTTCATCTGTCGATTAAGGAATTATTTTAAAAATTAGTTCTAGAAGCTTCACTACTGTCTGGTTGGCTTAAAATCTTCACCCTCCAATACCACGTATTTTGTTTAATTGTTCTTTAATTTTATTTTACTTTTGATTAAAAGAGATGTCGTCCACGAAGCTAGACGTTAATGTCCGGATCTGTTAATATTATTCTCTGACTATTTTTTTTCTATATCGCTGTTTAAAAGTGCTGCCGAAAGTGAATCACTTTGCCTCAGTCCAGCTTTAACTTCAAATTTTCTTGACAGTTATCCTTCCACTATTATCCTATTTTCAGTTTTTTCCAACGTGATCTTTACTAACCTCACTATTTTGTTGGGTATGTCTCGTACTACCATTGCTCTAAATACATAGTACCTAAGTATTTGTTTGTTGATACTATTATCGACTTGTCGAAAATATGTAAATAATGCATGCGTCTCCTGTTTCGACTCGTCTGGTCCAATACTGACTTTGCTCTTCGAATTCGCATTGATGTTGTTAATATCTTGAATGCTATATTCAGCATTGCTATTACTCTATCATTTTCGCAGTGTCTTTTGTATCTTTTTATATATGGAACGTACTACCGCTCCCAATATGTTTTGGATATCGATGTTTTCACAATTAACTTGTGTACCTGTTGTACATCACCTCCTCTCCACATTTATACTTATCTACCTGTATCTTGTTATTTTCCGGGGGTTTGTTCCTTTTCAGGATTTGTATTCTTATTATGTCACGTATTTCTGATGGTTATTTGTTTTTTCTCATTTGGCACTTCTGCTGGCTCTACTGATGTTCTTGCCAGCGCCACATCTTTGTCCTCTTCGTTTGTGATTAACAGTTCGTTATTCACGTAACCGTTAACGGCGTTAATCTTTCCTATTTTTGTATCGGGTGTCTTAAAAAGAATTGCATCTAGTAGGTTTTGATTTTTGTTTGCATGGCAATTTTTATGTGCCGCTAGATTGTTATTCGTATTGCATTATTCAGAGTTGTCATTTATTAATTGTCAAATTAAAGAGTAAACTTCAAATAGTTTTAATAAAATTTGTTAATTGAAACATAAAATGTACACTATGCAAGAACACATTTTTATTATTGAGGCATATTTCGATCAGGATAGTTATTACTAAATAGGGAATGGCAATATTCTCATGTGGTTTGTAAGCAGCCGTTTCGACTGCAGTTTCCTAACAGAATTGTTGGAGAAACTGTTTTGCTGCACCACATTCGTCGCACTGTTGAAAAATGTCTGGCGACAGGAATACTGCTCATAACATTTTGCAGAAAGGACTGCACATGCATCCCTATAAACTGTCGGGACCATGCTAGTCTAATACATTATTACAACTTTTAGGTACTTTTTAGTTTACACCCCCACATTTAGAGGGTGTAAACCAAATTATAGTCTATGGGTACTTTTTTAGTTTATACCCCTACACTTAAGCTAAATAGGAAAATCAAAAATCAGTTGTATGTGGAGGTGTAAACTAAATTATAGTCTATGTTGAACTAAATTAGTTTACACCCCAAACTTTTGATTGAAAATTAAGTAAAACAAATTATTCACGTTTATAAACTTCTGCTATTTGCAAGGAGAATGTAACAAGCCAAGCCACCACTAGTGCCACTTACCGCCGTGAGCGCACACCAGGCACAACACGCCAACGTACCTAACCTAACCTAACCTAACCTATCCTATCCTATCCTAACCTAACCTCATCTAACCTAACCTCGCAATTAAAATCATAATGTTTCAATACAAAACAATAGAAAGAAAGTGGGGTGTAAACTAAATAAGCTGCCCGTAAACACTATTTTAGTTTACATCCCCACATTTAAGCAAAATACAAAAATCGTAAACCAGGTGTAGGTGGGGGTGTAAACTAAATAAGCTGCCCGTAAACATTAATTTAGTTTACACCCCCACATTTAAGAGAAATACAAAAATCGTAAACCAGGTGTATGTGGGGGTGTAAACTAAAAGAGTGCCCAACTGTTTCTAAGAAAATTTAAACAACAATGACGTTCTTGATTTAAGTTTCTTTAGCGATGAAGCATGGTTCCATTTAAGTGGATATGTAAATAAACAGAACTACTGAATGTGGTCAGTCAATAATCCACATAACCATATTGAGTCGCCTTTACATTCTCTTAAAGTTTGAATATGGTTAGGTGTCACGTCGTAGCATCATAGGACCAAATTTTTCCATGACACAATAAACGGTCAATGTTATCGAGAATAGCTGTGCCCTTCTTGTATCAACTGCATCCAGATGAATTTAATGAAGGTTACTTCCAGCAGGACTGGGCCACCGCGCATACAATAAGGGGAAATTTACAATTTCCCAATCGAGTAAGGGGTATTAGTACGAAAGGTCGCAACGAGTAACCACGGGCAAAGTAAAAAGCTAGTCCCAAAGTATAGTGGACCCTATGTTATTGTAAAGGTTCTCGATCACGATCGTTTTGTGATCAAAGATCCGAAAGGCTCTTCCCGATCGCAGAGGAAGTACGAAGGCGTAGTCTCGCTTGATAAGTTAAAGGCCTATACTTTTGAAGTAAGTTCAGAATCGAACGAAAGTTTTGACGAGATTGTTGCAATTAACGAAGATATTGCAACTAACGTGAAAAGAGCTCTGAAGAAACTCTAGACAGGCGGAATGTGAGACAGGTTTATAGTAATAGGATACTAACGTAGACTAAGAATGATTTGCAGGAATTGTTTTCAGGGATCCGCAAATTTCTATAGCTGTAGTTGGCAGGAGAGTCCCAATTACGTTATTTTGTGTTTAATTTACTAACCTTTCAGTTAAGGTTATTTTTAAGAAATGTTAAGGATAACCTCGTTTT
>CALNHX010011875.1:0-28938 GCA_940337035.1 Agriotes lineatus
TGACATTTGTGACATTTATGACATCTGTGACATCTGTGACATTGGTAACGATCTGTGACATCTGTGACATCTGTGACATCTGTGACATCTGTGACATCTGTGACATTGGTGACATCTGTGACATTTGTGACATCTGTGACATCTGTGACATCTTGACATTGGTGACATCTGTGACATTGGTGACATCTTGTGAAATTTGACATCTGTGACATCTGTGACATCTGTGACATCTGTGACATCTGTGACATCTGTGACATCTGTGACATCTCTGACATTGGTAACATCTGTGACATCTGTGACATCTGTGACATCTGTGACATTTGTGACATCTGTGACATTTGTGACATCTGTGACATTGGTGACATTTGTGACATTTATGACATCTGTGACATCTGTGACATTGGTAACATCTGTGACATTTGTGACATCTGTGACATCTGTGACATTTGTGACATCTATGACATCTGTGACATTGGTGACATCTGTGACATCTGTGAAATCTGTGACATCTGTGACATTTGTGACATCTGTGACATTGGTGACATCTGTGACATTTGTGACATCTGTGACATCTGTGACATTGGTGACATCTGTGACATCTGTGACATCTGTGACATCTGTGAAATCTGTGACATTGGTAACATCTGTGACATTTGTGACATCTGTGACATCTGTGACATCTGTGACATCTGTGACATTGGTGACATCTGTGACACCTGTGACATTTGTGACATATGTGACATTGGTGACATCTGTGACATCTGTGACATCTGTGAAATCTGTGACATTGGTGACATCTGTGACATTTGTGACATCTGTGACATTTGTGACATCTGTGACATTGGTGACATTTGTGACATTTATGACATCTGTGACATCTGTGACATTGGTAACATCTGTGACATTTGTGACAACTGTGACGTCTGTGACATCTGTGACATTGGTGACATCTGTGACATTTGTGACATCTGTGACATCTGTGACATCTGTGACATCTGTGACATTGGTGACATCTGTGACATGGTGACATCTGTGAAATTTGTGACATCTGTGACATCTGTGACATCTGTGACATCTGTGACATCTCTGACATTGGTAACACATGTGACATCTGTGACATCTGTGACATTTGTGACATCTGTGACATTTGTGACATCTGTGACGTTGGTGACATTTGTGACAATTATGACATCTGTGACATCTGTGACATTGGTAACATCTGTGACATTTGTGACATCTGTGACATCTGTGACATCTGTGACTTCTGTGACATTGGTGACATCTGTGACATCTGTGACATCTGTGACATCTGTGACATCTGTGACATTGGTGACATCTGTGACATTTGTGACATCTGTGACAACTGTGACATTTGTGACATTTGTGACATCTGTGACATTTGTGACATCTGTGACATTAGTCACATTTGTGACATTTGTAACATCTGTGACATCTGTGACATCTGTGACATCTGTGACATCTGAGACATCTGTGACATCTGTGACATCTGTGACATCTGTTGCATCTGTGACATCTCTGACATTGGCAACATCTGTGACATTTATGACATCTGTGACATCTGTGACATTGGTAACATCTGTGACATTTGTGACATCTGTGACATCTGTTACATCTGTGACATCTGCGACATCTGTGACATCTGTGACATCTGTGACATTGGTGACATCTGTGACATTGGTGACATCTGTGAAATTTGTGACATCTGTGAGATCTGTGACATCTGTTACATTTGTGACATCTGTAACATCTGTGATATCTGTTACATCTGTGACATCTCTGACATTGGCAACATCTGTGACATTTATGACATCTGTGACGTCTGTGACATTGGCAACATCTGTGACATTTATGACATCTGTGACATTGGTAACATCTGTGACATTTGTGACATCTGTGACATCTGTGACATCTCTGACATTGGCAACATCTGTGACATTTATGACATCTGTGACATTGGTGAAATCTGTGAAATTTGTGACATCTGTGAGATCTGTGACATCTGTTACATC
The DNA here is from genome assembly GCA_940337035.1 of Agriotes lineatus. NCBI lineage: Eukaryota > Metazoa > Arthropoda > Insecta > Coleoptera > Elateridae > Agriotes > Agriotes lineatus. The sequence goes on from CALNHX010011875.1 coordinate 2,031, forward strand.
TGTGACATCTGTGAAATCTGTGACATCTGTTACATCTGTGACATCTCTGACATTGGCAACATCTGTGACATTTATGACATTTGTGACATCTGTGACATTTATGACATCTGTGACATCTGTGACATTGGTAACATCTGTGACATTTGTGACATCTGTGACATCTGTGACATCTCTGACATTGGCAACATCTGTGACATTTATGACATCTGTGACATCTGTGACATTGGTAACATCTGTGACATTTGTGACATCTGTGACATCTGTTACATCTGTGACATCTGCGACATCTGTGACATCTGTGACATCTGTGACATTGGTGACATCTGTGACATTTGTGACATCTGTGACATCTGTGACATCTGTGACATCTGTGACATCGGTGACATCTGTGACATTGGTAACATCTGTGAAATTTGTGACATCTGTAAGATCTGTGACATCTGTTACATTTGTGACATCTGCGACATCTGTGACATCTGTTACATCTGTGACATCTCTGACATTGGCAACATCTGTGAAATTTATGACATCTGTGACATCTGTGACATTGGCAACATCTGTGACATTTATGACATCTGTGACATTGGTAACATCTGTGACATTTGTGACATCTGTGACAACTGTTACATCTGTGACATCTGCGACATCTGTTACATCTGTGACGTCTGTGACATTTGTGACAACTGTGACATCTGTGACATTGGTAACATCTGTGACATCTGTGATATTTGTGACATCTGTGACATCTGTGACATCTGTGACATTGGTGACATCTGTGACATTGGTGACATCTGTGAAATTTGTGACATCTGTGACATCTGTGACATCTGTGACATCTGTGACATCTGTGACATCTGTGACATCTCTGACTTTGGTAACATCTGTGACATCTGTGACATCTGTGACATTTGTGACATCTGTGACATCTGTGACATTTGTGACATCTGTGACATCTGTGACATATGTGACATTGGTGACATCTGTGACATGGGTGACATCTGTAGAATTTGTGACATCTGTGACATCTGTGACATCTGTGACATCTGTGACATCTCTGACTTTGGTAACATCTGTGACATCTGTGACATCTGTGACATCTGTGACATTTGTGACATCTGTGACATTTGTGACATCTGTGACATTGGTGACATTTGTGACATTTATGACATTTGTGACATCTGTGACATTTGTGACATTTGTGACATTAGTGACATTTGTGACATTTATGACATCTGTGACGTCTGTGACATTGGTAACATCTGTGACATTTGTGACATCTGTGACATCTGTGACATTTGTGACATCTGTGACTACTGTGACATCTGTGACATCTGTGACATTGGTGACATCTGTGACATTTGTGACATCTGTGACATCTGTGACATCTGTGAAATTGGTGACATCTGTGACATTTGTGACATCTGTGACATCTGTGACATCTGTGACATTAGTGTCATCTGTGACATTGGTGACATTTGTGAAATTTGTGACATCTGTGACATCTGTGTCATTTGTGACATCTGTGACATCTGTGACATCTGTGACATCTGTGACATTTCTGACATTGGTAACATCTGTGACATCTGTGACATCTGTGACATCTGTGACATTTGTGACATTTGTGACATTTGTGACTTCTGTGACATTGGTGACATTTGTGACATTTATGACATCTGTGACATCTGTGACATTGGTAACATCTTTGACATTTGTGACATCTGTGACATCTGTGACATCTGTGACATCTGTGACATCTGCGACATCTGTGACATTGGTGACATCTGTGACATTTGTGACATCTGTGACATCTGTGACATTGGTGACATCTGTGACATTTGTGACATCTGTGACATCTGTGAAATCTGTGACATCTGTGACATCTGTGACATTTGTGGCATCTGTGACATTGGTGACATCTGTGAAATTTGTGACATCTGTGACATTGGTGACATCTGTGACATCTCTGACATCTGTGACATCTGTAAAATCTGTGACATTGGTGACATCTGTGACATTTGTGACACCTGTGACATCTGTGACATCTGTGACATCTCTGACATTGGTGACATCTGTGACATCAGTGACATCTGTAACATATGTGGCATTGGTGACATCTGTGACATCTGTGACATCTGTGACATTTGTGACATCTGTGACATTGGTGACATCTGTGACACATGTGACATCTGTGACATCTGTGACAACTGTGACATTGGTAATATCTGTAACATTTGTGACATCTGTGACACCTGTGACATCTGTGACATTGGTGACATCTGTGACACATGTGACATCTGTGACATCTGTGACATCTGTGACATTGGTGACATTTGTGACATTGGTGACATCTGTGAAATTTGTGACATTTGTGACATCTGTGACATCTGTGACATCTGTGACATCTGTGACATCTGTGACATCTCTGACATTGGTAACATCTGTGACATCTGTGACAACTGTGACATCTGTGACATTTGTGACATCTGTGACATTTGTGACATCTGTGACATTGGTCACATTTGTGACATTTGTAACATCTGTGACATCTGTGACATCTGTGACATCTGTGACATCTGAGACATCTGTGACATATGTGACATCTGTGACATCTGTTACATCTGTGACATCTCTGACATTGGCAACATCTGTGACATTTATGACATCTGTGACATCTGTGACATTGGTAACATCTGTGACATTTGTGACATCTGTGACATCTGTTACATCTGTGACATCTGCGACATCTGTGACATCTGTGACATCTGTGACATTGGTGACATCTGTGACATTGGTGACATCTGTGAAATTTGTGACATCTGTGAGATCTGTGACATCTGTTACATCTGTGACATCTGTGACATCTGTGATATCTGTTACATCTGTGACATCTCTGGCATTGGCAACATCTGTGACATTTATGACATCTGTGACGTCTGTGACATTGGCAACATCTGTGACATTTATGACATCTGTGACATCTGTGACATTGGTAACATCTGTGACATTTGTGACATCTGTGACATCTGTGACATCTCTGACATTGGCAACATCTGTGACATTTATGACATCTGTGACATCTGTGACATTGGTAACATCTGTGACATTTGTGACATCTGTGACATCTGTTACATCTGTGACATCTGCGACATCTGTGACATCTGTGACATCTGTGACATTGGTGACATCTGTGACATTTGTGACATCTGTGACATCTGTGACATCTGTGACATCTGTGACATTGGTGACATCTGTGACATTGGTGACATCTGTGAAATTTGTGACATCTGTGAGATCTGTGACATCTGTTACATCTGTGACATCTGTGACATTTGTGACATCTTTTACATCTGTGACATTTCTGACATTGGAAACATCTGTGACATTTATGACACCTGTGACATCTGTGACATTGGCAACATCTGTGACATTTATGACATCTGTGACATCTGTGACATTGGTAACATCTGTGACATTTGTGACATCTGTGACATCTGTTACATCTGTGACATCTGCGACATCTGTTACATCTGTGACATCTGTGACATTTGTGACATCTGTGACATCTGTGACATTGGTAACATCTGTGACATCTCTGACATTTGTGACATCTGTGACATCTGTGACATCTGTGACATTGGTGACATCTGTGACATTGGTGACATCTGTGAAATTTGTGACATCTGTGACATCTGTGACATCTGTGACATCTCTGACTTTGGTAACATCTGTGACATCTGTGACATCTGTGACATCTGTGACATTTGTGACATCTGTGACATCTGTGACATTTGTGACATCTGTGACATCTGTGACATCTGTGACATTGGTGACATCTGTGACATTGGTGACATCTGTAAAATTTGTGACATCTGTGACATCTGTGACATCTGTGACATCTGTGACATCTCTGACTTTGGTAACATCTGTGACATCTGTGACATCTGTGACATCTGTGACATTTGTGACATCTGTGACATTTGTGACATCTGTGACATTGGTGACATTTGTGACATTTATGACTTTTGTGACATCTGTGACATTTGTGACATCTGTGACATTGTGACATTTGTGACATTTATGACATTTGTGACGTCTGTGACATTGGTAACATCTGTGACATTTGTGACATCTGTGACATCTGTGACATTTGTGATATCTGTGACATCTGTGACATCTGTGACATCTGTGACATTGGTGACATCTGTGACATTTGTGACATTTGTGACATCTGTGACATCTGTGAAGTTGGTGACATCTGTGACATTTGTGACATCTGTGACATCTGTGACATCTGTGACATTGGTGACATCTGTGACATTGGTGACATCTGTGAAATTTGTGACATCTGTGACATCTGTGTCATTCGTGACATCTGTGACATCTGTGACATCTGTGACATCTGTGACATCTGTGACATCTCTGACATTGGTAACATCTGTGACATCTGTAACATCTGTGACATCTGTGACATTTGTGACATGTGTGACATTTGTAACTTCTGTGACATTGGTGACATTTGTGACATTTATGACATATGTGACAACTGCGACATTGGTAACATCTGTGACATTTGTGACATCTGTGACATCTGTGACATCTGTGACATCTGCGACATTTGTGGCATTGGTGACATCTGTGACATTTGTGACATCTGTGACATCTGTGACATTGGTGACATCTGTGACATTTGTGACATCTGTGACATCTGTGAAATTTGTGACATCTGTGACATCTGTGACATTTGTGGAATCTGTGACATTGGTGACATCTGTGAAATTTGTGACATCTGTGACATTGGTGACATCTGTGAGATCTCTGACATCTGTGACATCTGTGAAATCTGTGGCATTGGTGACATCTGTGACATTTGTGACACCTGTGACATCTGTGACATCTGAGACATCTGTGACATTGGTGACATCTGTGACATCTGTGACATCTGTAACATATGTGGCATTGGTGACATCTGTGACATCTGTGAAATCTGTGACATTGGTGACATCTGTGACATTTGTGACATCTGTGACATTTGTGACATCTGTGACATTGGTGACATTTGTGACATTTATGACATTTGTGACAACTGTGACATTGGTAACATCTGTGACATTTGTGACATCTGTGACATCTGTGACATCTGTGACATCTGTACCATTGGTGATATCTGTGACACATGTGACATCTGTGACATTGGTGACATCTGTGACACATGTGACATCTGTGACATCTGTGACATCTGTGACATTGGTGACATTTGTGACATTGGTGACATCTGTGAAATTTGTGACATCTGTGACATCTGTGACATCTGTGACATCTGTGACATCTGTGACATCTGTGACATCTGTGACATTTCTGACATTGGTAACATCTGTGACATCTGTGACAACTGTGACATCTGTGACATTTGTGACATCTGTGACATTTGTGACATCTGTGACATTGGTGACATTTGTGACATTTGTAACATCTGTGACATCTGTGACATCTGTGACATCTGTGACATCTGAGACATCTGTGACATCTGTGACATTGGTGACATCTGTGACATCTGTGACATTTGTGACATCTGTGACATTTGTGACATCTGTGACTTTGGTGAAATCTGTTACATTTGTGACATCTGTGACATCTGTGACATCTGTGACATTTGTGACATCTGTGACATTGGTGACATCTGTGACATTTGTGACATCTGTGACATCTGTGGCATCTGTGACATCTGTGACATTTGTGACATCTGTGACATTGGTGACATCTGTGACATTAGTGACATCTGTGACATCTGTGACATTTGTGACATCTGTGACATTTGTGACATCTGTGACATTGGTGACATCTGTTACATTTGTGACATCTGTGACATCTGTGACATCTGTGACATCCGTGACATTGGTGACATCTGTGACATCTGTGACATCTGTGACATTTGTGACATCTGTGACATTGGTGACATCTGTGACATTTGTGACATCTGTGACATCTGTGACATCTGTGACATCTGTGACATTTGTGACATCTGTGACATTGGTGCCATCTGTGACATTGGTGACATCTGTGACATCTGTAACATTTGTGACATCTGTGACATTTGTGACATCTGTGACATTGGTGACATCTGTTACATTTGTGACATCTGTGACATCTGTGACATCTGTGACATTGGTGACATCTGTGACATCTGTGACATCTGTGACATCTGTGACATCTGTAACATCTGTGAAATCTGTGACATTTGTAATATTTGTTACATCTGAGACATCTGTGACATTTGTGACATCTGTATCATATGTGACATCTGTGACATCTTTGACGTCTGTAACATCTGTGACACCTGTAACATCTCTGTGACATCTGTGACACAAGTGACGTCTGTGGCGTCTGTGACATCTGTGACATCTGCGACATCTTTGACGTCTGTGACATCTGTGACACCTGTAACATCTCTGTGACATCTGTGACATCTGTAACGTCTGTGACATTTTTGACATCTGTGATATCTGTGACGTCTGTGACATTTGTGACGTCTGTGACATCTGTAACATCTGTGACATCTGTTACATTTGTGACATCTGTGACATCTGTTACATCTGTGACATTTGTGACATTTGTGACATATGTGACATCTGTGACATTATAAACAACTGTGACATCTGTGCGACAACTGTGACATCTGTGACATCTGTCATCTGTGACATCTGTGACATCTGTGACATCTGTGACATTGGTGTCATCTGTGACATCTGTGACATCTGTGACATCTGTGACATCTGTGACATCTGTGACATCTGTGACATCTGTGACATCTGTGACATCTGGGACATCTGTGACATCTGTGACATTGGTGCCATCTGTGACATCTGTGACATCTGTGACATCTGTGACATCTGTGGCATCTGTGACATCTGTGACATTTGTGACATCTGTGACATTTGTGACATCTGTAACATCTGTGACATCTGTGACATCTGTGACATCTCTGACATTGGCAACATCTGTGACATTTATGACATCTGTGACATCTGTGACATTGGTAACATCTGTGACATTTGTGACATCTGTGACTTCTGTTACATCTGTGACATCTGCGACATCTGCGACATCTGTGACATCTGTGACATTGGTGACATCTGTGACATTTGTGACATCTGTGACATCTGTGACATCTGTGACATCTGTGACATTGGTGACATCTGTGACATTGGTGACATCTGTGAAATTTGTGACATCTGTGAGATCTGTGACATCTGTTACATCTGTGACATCTGTGACATCTGTGACATCTGTTACACCTGTGACACATCTGACATTGGCAACATCTGTGACATTTATGACTTCTGTGACATCTGTGATATTGGCAACATCTGTGACATTTATGACATCTGTGACATCTGTGACATTGGTAACATCTGTGACATTTGCGACATCTGTGACATCTGTTACATCTGTGACATCTGCGACATCTGTTACATCTGTGACATTTGTGACATTTGTGACATCTGTGACATCTGTGACATTGGTAACATCTGTGACATCTGTGACATTTGTAACATCTGTGACATCTGTGACATCTGTGACATTGGTGACATCTGTGACATTGGTGACATCTGTGAAATTTGTGACATCTGTGACATCTGTGACATCTGTGACATCTGTGACATCTCTGACTTTGGTAACATCTGTGACATCTGTGACATCTGTGACATTCGTGACATCTGTGACATCTGTGACATTTGTGACATCTGTGACATCTTTGACATCTGTGACATTTGTGACATCTGTGACATTGGTGACATCTGTGACATTGGTGACATCTGTGACATCTGTGACATTTGTGACATCTGTGACATTTGTGACATCTGTGACATTGGTGACATCTGTTACATTTGTGACATCTGTGACATCTGTGACATCTGTGACATTGGTGACATCTGTGACATCTGTGACATCTGTGACATCTGTGACATCTGTAACATCTGTGAAATCTGTGACATTTGTAATATTTGTTACATCTGAGACATCTGTGACATTTGTGACATCTGTATCATATGTGACATCTGTGACATCTTTGACGTCTGTAACATCTGTGACACCTGTAACATCTCTGTGACATCTGTGACACAAGTGACGTCTGTGGCGTCTGTGACATCTGTGACATCTGCGACATCTTTGACGTCTGTGACATCTGTGACACCTGTAACATCTCTGTGACATCTGTGACATCTGTAACGTCTGTGACATTTTTGACATCTGTGATATCTGTGACGTCTGTGACATTTGTGACGTCTGTGACATCTGTAACATCTGTGACATCTGTTACATTTGTGACATCTGTGACATCTGTTACATCTATGACATTTGTGACATTTGTGACATATGTGACATCTGTGACATTATAAACAACTGTGACATCTGTGCGACATCTGTGACATCTGTGACATCTGTCATCTGTGACATCTGTGACATCTGTGACATCTGTGACATTGGTGTCATCTGTGACATCTGTGACATCTGTGACATCTGTGACATCTGTGACATCTGTGACATCTGTGACATCTGTGACATCTGTGACATCTGTGACATCTGGGACATCTGTGACATCTGTGACATTGGTGCCATCTGTGACATCTGTGACATCTGTGACATCTGTGACATCTGTGGCATCTGTGACATCTGTGACATTTGTGACATCTGTGACATTTGTGACATCTGTAACATCTGTGACATCTGTGACATCTGTGACATCTCTGACATTGGCAACATCTGTGACATTTATGACATCTGTGACATCTGTGACATTGGTAACATCTGTGACATTTGTGACATCTGTGACTTCTGTTACATCTGTGACATCTGCGACATCTGTGACATCTGTGACATCTGTGACATTGGTGACATCTCTGACATTTGTGACATCTGTGACATCTGTGACATCTGTGACATCTGTGACATTGGTGACATCTGTGACATTGGTGACATCTGTGAAATTTGTGACATCTGTGAGATCTGTGACATCTGTTACATCTGTGACATCTGTGACATCTGTGACATCTGTTACACCTGTGACACATCTGACATTGGCAACATCTGTGACATTTATGACTTCTGTGACATCTGTGATATTGGCAACATCTGTGACATTTATGACATCTGTGACATTGGTAACATCTGTGACATTTGCGACATCTGTGACATCTGTTACATCTGTGACATCTGCGACATCTGTTACATCTGTGACATCTGTGACATTTGTGACATCTGTGACATCTGTGACATTGGTAACATCTGTGACATCTGTGACATTTGTAACATCTGTGACATTTGTGACATCTGTGACATTGGTGACATCTGTGACATTGGTGACATCTGTGAAATTTGTGACATCTGTGACATCTGTGACATCTGTGACATCTCTGACTTTGGTAACATCTGTGACATCTGTGACATCTGTGACATTCGTGACATCTGTGACATCTGTGACATTTGTGACATCTGTGACATCTTTGACATCTGTGACATTGGTGACATCTGTGACATTGGTGACATCTGTGAAATTTGTGACATCTGTGACATCTGTGACATCTGTGACATCTGTGTCATCTGTGACATCTGTGACATCTCTAACTTTGGTAACATCTGTGACATCTGTGACATCTGTGACATCTGTGACATTTGTGACATCTGTGACATTGGTGACATTTGTGACATTTATGACATTTGTGACATCTGTGACATTTGTGACATCTGTGACATTGGTGACATTTGTGACATTTATGTCATCTGTGACGTCTGTGACATTGGTAACATTTGTGACATTTGTGACATCTGTGACATCTGTGACATTTGTGACATCTGTGACATCTGTGACATCTGTGACATCTGTGACATTGGTGACATCTGTGACATTTGTGACATCTGTGACATCTGTGACATCTGTGAAATTGGTGACATCTGTGACATTTGTGACATCTGTGACATCTGTGACATCTGTGACATTGGTGACATCTGTGACATTTGTGACATCTGTGAAATTTGTGACATCTGTGACATCTGTGTCATTTGTGACATCTGTGACATCTGTGACATCTGTGACATCTGTGACATCTCTGACATTGGTAACATCTGTGACATCTGTTACATCTGTGACATTTGTGACATTTGTGACATTTGTGACTTCTGTGACATTGGTGACATTTGTGGCATTTATGACATCTGTGACATCTGTGACATTGGTAACATCTGTGACATTTGTGACATCTGTGACATCTGTGACATCTGCGACATCTGTGACATTGGTGACATCTGTGACATTTGTGACATCTGTGACATCTGTGACATTGGTGACATCTGTGACATTTGTGACATCTGTGACATCTGTGAAATCTGTGACATCTGTGACATCTGTGACATTTGTGGCATCTGTGACATTGGTGACATCTGTGAAATTTGTGACATCTGTGACATTGGTGACATCTGTGACATCTCTGACATCTGTGACATCTGTGAAATCTGTGACATTGGTGACATCTGTGACATTTGTGACACCTGTGACATCTGTGACATCTGTGACATCTGTGACATTGGTGACATCTGTGACATCTGTGACATCTGTAACATATGTGGCATTGGTGACAATTGTGACATCTGTGACATCTGCAAAATCTGTGACATCTGTGACATCTGTGACATTTGTGACATCTGTGACATTTGTGACATCTGTGACATTTGTGACATCTGTGACATTTATGACATTTGTGACAACTGTGACATTGGTAACATCTGTGACATTTGTGACATCTGTGACATCTGTGACATCTGTGACATCTGTGACATCTGTGACATTTGTGACATCTGTGACATTTGTGACATCTGTGACATTGGTGACATTTGTGACATTTATGACATTTGTGACAACTGTGACATTGTTAACATCTGTGAAATTTGTGACATCTGTGACATCTGTGGCATCTGTGACATCTGTGACATCTGTGACATCTGTGACATCTGTGACATTTCTGACATTGGTAACATCTGTGACATCTGTGACAACTGTGACATCTGTGACATTTGTGACATCTGTGACATTTGTGACATCTGTGACATTTGTGACATCTGTAACATCTGTGACATCTGTGACATCTGTGACATCTCTGACATTGGCAACATCTGTGACATTTATGACATCTGTGACATCTGTGACATTGGTAACATCTGTGACATTTGTGACATCTGTGACTTCTGTTACATCTGTGACATCTGCGACATCTGTGACATCTGTGACATCTGTGACATTGGTGACATCTGTGACATTTGTGACATCTGTGACATCTGTGACATCTGTGACATCTGTGACATTGGTGACATCTGTGACATTGGTGACATCTGTGAAATTTGTGACATCTGTGAGATCTGTGACATCTGTTACATCTGTGACATCTGTGACATCTGTGACATCTGTTACACCTGTGACACATCTGACATTGGCAACATCTGTGACATTTATGACATCTGTGACATCTGTGACATTGGCAACATCTGTGACATTTATGACATCTGTGACATTTGTGACATTGGCAACATCTGTGACTTTTGCGACATCTGTGACATCTGTTACATCTGTGACATCTGCGACATCTGTTACATCTGTGACATCTGTGACATTTGTGACATCTGTGACATCTGTGACATTGGTAACATCTGTGACATCTGTGACATTTGTAACATCTGTGACATTTGTGACATCTGTGACATCTGTTACATCTGTGACATCTGCGACATCTGTGACATCTGTGACATCTGTGACATTGGTGACATCTGTGACATTGGTGACATCTGTGAAATTTGTGACATCTGTGAGATCTGTGACATCTGTTACATCTGTGACATCTGTGACATCTGTGATATCTGTTACATCTGTGACATCTCTGACATTGGCAACATCTGTGACATTTATGACATCTGTGACGTCTGTGACATTGGCAACATCTGTGACATTTATGACATCTGTGACATCTGTGACATTGGTAACATCTGTGACATTTGTGACATCTGTGACATCTGTGACATCTCTGACATTGGCAACATCTGTGACATTTATGACATCTGTGACATCTGTGACATTGGTAACATCTGTGACATTTGTGACATCTGTGACATCTGTTACATCTGTGACATCTGCGACATCTGTGACATCTGTGACATCTGTGACATTGGTGACATCTGTGACATTTGTGACATCTGTGACATCTGTGACATCTGTGACATCTGTGACATTGGTGACATCTGTGACATTGGTGACATCTGTGAAATTTGTGACATCTGTGAGATCTGTGACATCTGTTACATCTGTGACATCTGTGACATTTGTGACATCTTTTACATCTGTGACATTTCTGACATTGGAAACATCTGTGACATTTATGACACCTGTGACATCTGTGACATTGGCAACATCTGTGACATTTATGACATCTGTGACATCTGTGACATTGGTAACATCTGTGACATTTGTGACATCTGTGACATCTGTTACATCTGTGACATCTGCGACATCTGTTACATCTGTGACATCTGTGACATTTGTGACATCTGTGACATCTGTGACATTGGTAACATCTGTGACATCTCTGACATTTGTGACATCTGTGACATCTGTGACATCTGTGACATTGGTGACATCTGTGACATTGGTGACATCTGTGAAATTTGTGACATCTGTGACATCTGTGACATCTGTGACATCTCTGACTTTGGTAACATCTGTGACATCTGTGACATCTGTGACATCTGTGACATTTGTGACATCTGTGACATCTGTGACATTTGTGACATCTGTGACATCTGTGACATCTGTGACATTGGTGACATCTGTGACATTGGTGACATCTGTAAAATTTGTGACATCTGTGACATCTGTGACATCTGTGACATCTGTGACATCTCTGACTTTGGTAACATCTGTGACATCTGTGACATCTGTGACATTTGTGACATCTGTGACATTTGTGACATCTGTGACATTGGTGACATTTGTGACATTTATGACATTTGTGACATCTGTGACATTTGTGACATCTGTGACATTGTGACATTTGTGACATTTATGACATTTGTGACGTCTGTGACATTGGTAACATCTGTGACATTTGTGACATCTGTGACATCTGTGACATTTGTGACATCTGTGACATCTGTGACATCTGTGACATCTGTGACATTGGTGACATCTGTGACATTTGTGACATCTGTGACATCTGTGACATCTGTGAAGTTGGTGACATCTGTGACATTTGTGACATCTGTGACATCTGTGACATCTGTGACATTGGTGACATCTGTGACATTGGTGACATCTGTGAAATTTGTGACATCTGTGACATCTGTGTCATTCGTGACATCTGTGACATCTGTGACATCTGTGACATCTGTGACATCTGTGACATCTGTGACATCTCTGACATTGGTAACATCTGTGACATCTGTAACATCTGTGACATCTGTGACATTTGTGACATGTGTGACATTTGTAACTTCTGTGACATTGGTGACATTTGTGACATTTATGACATCTGTGACAACTGCGACATTGGTAACATCTGTGACATTTGTGACATCTGTGACATCTGTGACATCTGTGACATCTGCGACATTTGTGGCATTGGTGACATCTGTGACATTTGTGACATCTGTGACATCTGTGACATTGGTGACATCTGTGACATTTGTGACATCTGTGACATCTGTGAAATTTGTGACATCTGTGACATCTGTGACATTTGTGGAATCTGTGACATTAGTGACATCTGTGAAATTTGTGACATCTGTGACATTGGTGACATCTGTGAGATCTCTGACATCTGTGACATCTGTGAAATCTGTGGCATTGGTGACATCTGTGACATTTGTGACACCTGTGACATCTGTGACATCTGAGACATCTGTGACATTGGTGACATCTGTGACATCTGTGACATCTGTAACATATGTGGCATTGGTGACATCTGTGACATCTGTGAAATCTGTGACATTGGTGACATCTGTGACATTTGTGACATCTGTGACATTTGTGACATCTGTGACATTGGTGACATTTGTGACATTTATGACATTTGTGACAACTGTGACATTGGTAACATCTGTGACATTTGTGACATCTGTGACATCTGTACCATTGGTGATATCTGTGACACATGTGACATCTGTGACATTGGTGACATCTGTGACACATGTGACATCTGTGACATCTGTGACATCTGTGACATTGGTGACATTTGTGACATTGGTGACATCTGTGAAATTTGTGACATCTGTGACATCTGTGACATCTGTGACATCTGTGACATCTGTGACATCTGTGACATCTGTGACATTTCTGACATTGGTAACATCTGTGACATCTGTGACAACTGTGACATCTGTGACATTTGTGACATCTGTGACATTTGTGACATCTGTGACATTGGTGACATTTGTGACATTTGTAACATCTGTGACATCTGTGACAGCTGTGACATCTGTGACATCTGAGACATCTGTGACATCTGTGACATTGGTGACATCTGTGACATCTGTGACATTTGTGACATCTGTGACATTTGTGACATCTGTGACTTTGGTGAAATCTGTTACATTTGTGACATCTGTGACATCTGTGACATCTGTGACATTTGTGACATCTGTGACATTGGTGACATCTGTGACATTTGTGACATCTGTGACATCTGTGGCATCTGTGACATCTGTGACATTTGTGACATCTGTGACATTGGTGACATCTGTGACATTAGTGACATCTGTGACATCTGTGACATTTGTGACATCTGTGACATTTGTGACATCTGTGACATTGGTGACATGTTACATTTGTGACATCTGTGACATCTGTGGCATCTGTGACATCTGTGACATTGGTGGACATCTGTGACATCTGTGACATCTGTGACATTGTGACATCTGTGACATTGGTGACATCTGTGACATTTGTGACATCTGTGACATCTGTGACATCTGTGACATCTGTGACATTTGTGACATCTGTGACATTGGTGCCATCTGTGACTTGGTGACATCTGTGACATCTGTGACATTTGTGACATCTGTGACATTTGTGACATCTGTGACATTGGTGACATCTGTTACATTTGTGACATCTGTGACATCTGTGACATCTGTGACATTGGTGACATCTGTGACATCTGTGACATCTGTGACATCTGTGACATCTGTAACATCTGTGAAATCTGTGACATTTGTAATATTTGTTACATCTGAGACATCTGTGACATTTGTGACATCTGTATCATATGTGACATCTGTGACATCTTTGACGTCTGTAACATCTGTGACACCTGTAACATCTCTGTGACATCTGTGACACAAGTGACGTCTGTGGCGTCTGTGACATCTGTGGACATCTGCGACATCTTTGACGTCTGTGACATCTGTGGACACCCTGTAACATCTCTGTGACATCTGTGACATCTGTAACGTCTGTGACATTTTTGACATCTGTGATATCTGTGACGTCTGTGACATTTGTGACGTCTGTGACATCTGTAACATCTGTGACATCTGTTACATTTGTGACATCTGTGACATCTGTTACATCTGTGACATTTGTGACATTTGTGACATATGTGACATCTGTGACATTATAAACAACTGTGACATCTGTGCGACAACTGTGACCATCTGTGACATCTGTCATCTGTGACTCTGTGACATCTGTGACATCTGTGACATTTGTGTCATCTGTGACATCTGTGGACATCTGTGACATCTGTGACATCTGTGACATCTGTGACATCTGTGACATCTGTGACATCTGGGACATCTGTGACATCTGTGACATTGGTGCCATCTGTGACATCTGTGACATCTGTGACATCTGTGACATCTGTGGCATCTGTGACATCTGTGACATTTGTGACATCGTGGACATTTGTGACATCTGTAACATCTGTGACATCTGTGACATCTGTGACATCTCTGACATTGGCAACATCTGTGACATTTATGACATCTGTGACATCTGTGACATTGGTAACATCTGTGACATTTGTGACATCTGTGACTTCTGTTACATCTGTGACATCTGCGACATCTGCGACATCTGTGACATCTGTGACATGGTGACATCTGTGACATTTGTGACATCTGTGACATCTGTGACATCTGTGACATCTGTGACATTGGTGACATCTGTGACATTGGTGACATCTGTGAAATTTGTGACATCTGTGAGATCTGTGACATCTGTTACATCTGTGACATCTGTGACATCTGTGACATCTGTTACACCTGTGACACATCTGACATTGGCAAAATCTGTGACATTTATGACTTCTGTGACATCTGTGATGTTGGCAACATCTGTGACATTTATGACATCTGTGACATCTGTGACATTGGTAACATCTGTGACATTTGCGACATCTGTGACATCTGTTACATCTGTGACATCTGCGACATCTGTTACATCTGTGACATTTGTGACATTTGTGACATCTGTGACATCTGTGACATTGGTAACATCTGTGACATCTGTGACATTTGTAACATCTGTGACATCTGTGACATCTGTGACATTGGTGACATCTGTGACATTGGTGACATCTGTGAAATTTGTGACATCTGTGACATCTGTGACATCTGTGACATCTGTGACATCTCTGACTTTGGTAACATCTGTGACATCTGTGACATCTGTGACATTCGTGACATCTGTGACATCTGAGCATTTGTGACATCTGTGACATCTTTGACATCTGTGACATTTGTGACATCTGTGACATTGGTGACATCTGTGACATTGGTGACATCTGTGACATCTGTGACATTTGTGACATCTGTGACATTTGTGACATCTGTGACATTGGTGACATCTGTTACATTTGTGACATCTGTGACATCTGTGACATCTGTGACATTGGTGACATCTGTGACATCTGTGACATCTGTGACATCTGTGACATCTGTAACATCTGTGAAATCTGTGACATTTGTAATATTTGTTACATCTGAGACATCTGTGACATTTGTGACATCTGTATCATATGTGACATCTGTGACATCTTTGACGTCTGTAACATCTGTGACACTGTAACATCTCTGTGACATCTGTGACACAAGTGACGTCTGTGGCGTCTGTGACATCTGTGACATCTGCGACATCTTGACGTCTGTGACATCTGTGACACCTGTAACATCTCTGTGACATCTGTGACATCTGTAACGTCTGTGACATTTTTGACATCTGTGATATCTGTGACGTCTGTGACATTTGTGACGTCTGTGACATCTGTAACATCTGTGACATCTGTTACATTTGTGACATCTGTGACATCTGTTACATCTGTGACATTTGTGACATTTGTGACATATGTGGACATCTGTGACATTATAAACAACTGTGACATCTGTGCGACATCTGTGACATCTGTGACATCTGTCATCTGTGACATCTGTGACATCTGTGACATCTGTGACATTGGTGTCATCTGTGACATCTGTGACATCTGTGACATCTGTGACATCTGTGACATCTGTGACATCTGTGACATCTGTGGACATCTGGGACATCTGTGACATCTGTGACATTGGTGCCATCGTGTGACATCTGTGACATCTGTGACATCTGTGACATCTGTGGCATCTGTGACATCTGTGACATTTGTGACATCTGTGACATTTGTGACATCTGTAACATCTGTGACATCTGTGACATCTGTGACATCTCTGACATTGGCAACATCTGTGACATTTATGACATCTGTGACATCTGTGACATTGGTAACATCTGTGACATTTGTGACATCTGTGACTTCTGTTACATCTGTGACATCTGCGACATCTGTGACATCTGGGACATCTGTGACATTGGTGACATCTGTGACATTGTGACATCTGTGACATCTGTGACATCTGTGACATCTGTGACATTGGTGACATCTGTGACATTGGTGACATCTGTGAAATTTGTGACATCTGTGAGATCTGTGACATCTGTTACATCTGTGACATCTGTGACATCTGTGACATCTGTTACAACCTGTGACACATCTGACATTGGCAACATCTGTGACATTTATGACTTCTGTGACATCTGTGATATTGGCAACATCTGTGACATTTATGACATCTGTGACATTGGAACATCGTGACATTTGCGACATCTGTGACATCTGTTACATCTGTGACATCTGCGACATCTGTTACATCTGTGACATCTGTGACATTTGTGACATCTGTGACATCTGTGACATTGGTAACATCTGTGACATCTGTGACATTTGTAACATCTGTGACATCTGTGACATCTGTGACATTGGTGACATCTGTGACATTGGTGACATCTGTGAATTTGTGACATCTGTGACATCTGTGACATCTGTGACATCTGTGACATCTCTGACTTGGTAACATCTGTGACATCTGTGACATCTGTGACATTCGTGACATCTGTGACATCTGTGACATTTGTGACATCTGTGACATCTTTGACATCTGTGACAAGTGGTGACATCTGTGACATTGGTGACATCTGTGAAATTTGTGACATCTGTGACATCTGTGACATCTGTGACATCTGTGTCATCTGTGACATCTGTGACATCTCTAACTTTGGTAACATCTGTGACATCTGTGACATCTGTGACATTTGTGACATCTGTGACATTGGTGACATTTGTGACATTTATGACATTTGTGACATCTGTGACATTTGTGACATCTGTGACATTGGTGACATTTGTGACATTTATGTCATCTGTGACGTCTGTGACATTGGTAACATTTGTGACATTTGTGACATCTGTGACATCTGTGACATTTGTGACATCTGTGACATCTGTGACATCTGTGACATCTGTGACATTGGTGACATCTGTGACATTTGTGACATCTGTGACATCTGTGACATCTGTGAAATTGGTGACATCTGTGACATTTGTGACATCTGTGACATCTGTGACATCTGTGACATTGGTGACATCGTGACAGTTGTGACATTTGTGAAATTTGTGACATCTGTGACATCTGTGTCATTTGTGACATCTGTGACATCTGTGACATCTGTGACATCTGTGACATCTCTGACATTGGTAACATCTGTGACATCTGTTACATCTGTGACATTTGTGACATTTGTGACATTTGTGACTTCTGTGACATTGGTGACATATGTGGCATTTATGACATCTGTGACATCTGTGACATTGGTAACATCTGTGACATTGTGACATCTGTGACATCTGTGACATCTGCGACATCTGTGACATTGGTGACATCTGTGACATTTGTGACATCTGTGACATATGTGACATTGGTGACATCTGTGACATTTGTGACATCTGTGACATCTGTGAAATCTGTGACATCTGTGACATCTGTGACATTTGTGGCATCTGTGACATTGGTGACATCTGTGAAATTTGTGACATCTGTGACATTGGTGACATCTGTGACATCTCTGACATCTGTGACATCTGTGAAATCTGTGACATTGGTGACATCTGTGACATTTGTGACACCTGTGACATCTGTGACATCTGTGACATCTGTGACATTGGTGACATCTGTGACATCTGTGACATCTGTAACATATGTGGCATTGGTGACAATTGTGACATCTGTGACATCTGCGAAATCTGTGACATCTGTGACATCTGTGACATTGTGACATCTGTGACATTTGTGACATCTGTGACATTTGTGACATCTGTGACATTTATGACATTTGTGACAACTGTGACATTGGTAACATCTGTGACATTTGTGACATCTGTGACATCTGTGACATCTGTGACATCTGTGACATCTGTGACATTTGTGACATCTGTGACATTTGTGACATCTGTGACATTGGTGACATTTGTGACATTTATGACATTTGTGACAACTGTGACATTGTTAACATCTGTGACATTTGTGACATCTGTGACATCTGTGACATCTGTGACATCTGTGACATTGGTGATATTTGTGACACATGTGACATCTGTGACATTGGTGACATCTGTGACACATGTGACATCTGTGACATCTGTGACATCTGTGACATTGGTGACATTTGTGACATTGGTGACTCTGGTGAAATTTGTGACATCTGTGACATCTGTGGCATCTGTGACATCTGTGACATCTGTGACATCTGTGACATCTGTGACATTTCTGACATTGGTAACATCTGTGACATCTGTGACCAACTGTGACATCTGTGACATTTGTGACATCTGTGACATTTGTGACATCTGTGACATTTGTGACATCTGTAACATCTGTGACTCTGTGACATCTGTGACATCTCTGACATGGAACATCTGTGACATTTATGACATCTGTGACATCTGTGACATTGGTAACATCTGTGACATTTGTGACATCTGTGACTTCTGTTACATCTGTGACATCTGCGACATCTGTGACATCTGTGACATCTGTGACATTGGTGACATCTGTGACATTTGTGACATCTGTGACATCAGTGGACATCTGTGACATCTGTGACATTGGTGACATCTGTGACATTGTGACATCTGTGAAATTTGTGACATCTGTGAGATCTGTGACATCTGTTACATCTGTGACATCTGTGACATCTGTGACATCTGTTACACCTGTGACACATCTGACATTGGCAACATCTGTGACATTTATGACATCTGTGACATCTGTGACATTGGCAACATCTGTGACACTTATGACATCTGTGACATTTGTGACATTGGCAACATCAGTGACATTTGCGACATCTGTGACATCTGTTACATCTGTGACATCTGCGACATCTGTTACATCTGTGACATCTGTGACATTTGTGACATCTGTGACATCTGTGACATTGGTAACATCTGTGACATCTGTGACATTTGTAACATCTGTGACTCTGTGACATCTGTGACATTGGTGACATCTGTGCCATTGGTGACATCTGTGAAATTGTGACATCTGTGACATCTGTGACATCTGTGACATCTGTGACATCTTTTACTTTGGTAACATCTGTGACATCTGTGACATCTGTGACATTCGTGACATCTGTGACATCTGTGACATTTGTGACATCTGTGACATCTTTGACATCTGTGACATTGGTGACATCTGTGACATTGGTGACATCTGTGAAATTTGTGACATCTGTGACATCTGTGACATCTGTGACATCTGTGACATCTGTGACATCTGTGACATCTCTGACTTTGGTAACATCTGTGACATCTGTGACATCTGTGACATTTGTGACATCTGTGACATTTGTGACATCTGTGACATTGTGACATTTGTGACATTGATGACATTGTGACATCTGTGACATGTGACATCTGTGACATTGGTGACATTTGTGACATTTATGACATCTGTGGACGTCTGTAACATTGGTAACATTTGTGCCATTTGTGACATCTGTGACATCTGTGACATTTGTGACATCTGTGACATCTGTGACATCTGTGACATCTGTGACATTGGTGACATCTGTGACATTTGTGACATCTGTGACATCTGTGACATCTGTGAAATTGGTGACATCCTGTGACATTTTGTGACATCTGTGACATCTGTGACATCTGTGACATTGGTGACATCTGTGACATTGGTGACATCTGTGAAATTTGTGACACCTGTGACATCTGTGTCATTTGTGACATTCTGTGACATCTGTGACTTCTCTGACATTGGTACCATCTGTGACATCTGTTACATCTGTGACATTTGTGGACATTTGTGACATTTGTGACTTCTGTGACTTTGGTGACATTTTGTGGCATTTATGACATCTGTGACATCTGCGACATTGGTAACATCTGTGACATTTGTGACATCTGTGACATCTGTGACATCTGTGACATCTGCGACATCTGTGACATTGGTGACATCTGTGACATTTGTGACATCTGTGACATCTGTGACATGGGGTGACATCTGTGACATTTGTGACATCTGTGACATCTGTGAAATCTGTGACATCTGTGACATCTGTGACATTTGTGGCATCTGTGACATTGGTGACATCTGTGAAATTTGTGACATCTGTGAAATTGGTGACATCTGTGACCTCTCTGACATCTGTGACATCTGTGAAATCTGTGACATTGGTGACATCTGTGACATTTGTGACACCTGTGACATCTGTGACATCTGTGACATCTGTGACATTGGTGACATCTGTGACATCTGTGACATCTGTAACATATGTGGCATTGGTGACAATTTGTGACAACTGTGACATCTGCGAAATCTGTGACATTGGTGACATCTGTGACATTTGTGACATCTGTGACATTTGTGACATTTGTGACATTTGTGACATCTGTGACATTTGTGACTTCTGTGACATTGGTGACATTTGTGACATTATGACATTTGTGACAACTGTGACATTGGTAACATCTGTGACATTTGTGACATCTGTGACATCTGTGACCATCTGTGACATGGTGATATCTGTGACACATGTGACATCTGTGACATTGGTGACATCTGTGACACATATGACATCTGTGACATCTGTGACATCTGTGGACATTGGTGACACATGTGACAATGGTGACATCTGTGAAATTTGTGACATCTGTGACATCTGTGACATCTGTGACATCTGTGACATCTGTGACATTTCTGACATTGGTAACATCGGTGACATCTGTGACAACTGTGACATCTGTGACATTTGTGACATCTGTGACATTGTGACATCTGTGACATTGGTGACATTTGTGACATTTGCTAACATCTGTGACATCTGTGACATCTGAGACATCTGTGACATTTGTGACATTGGTGACATCTGTGACATCTGTGACATTGTGACATCTGTGACATTTGTGACATCTGTGACTTTGTTGAAATCTGTTACATTTGTGACATCTGTGACATCTGTGACATCTGTGACATTTCTGACATCTGTGACATTGGTGACATCTGTGACATTTGTGACATCTGTGACATCTGTGACATCTGTGACATCTGTGACATTTGTGACATCTGTGACATTGGTGACATCTGTGACATTGGTGACATCTGTGACATCTGTGACATTTGTGACATCTGTGACATTTGTGACATCTGTGACATTGGTGACATCTGTTACATTTGTGACATCTGTGACATCTGTGACATCTGTGACATCTGTGACATTGGTGACATCTGTGACATCTGTGACATCTGTGACATTTGTGACATCTGTGACATTGGTGACATCTGTGACATTTGTGACATCTGTGACATCTGTGACATCTGTGACATCTGTGACATTTGTGACATCTGTGACATTGGTGACATCTGTGACATTGGTGACATCTGTGACATCTGTGACATTTGTGACATCTGTGACTTTTTGTGACATCTGTGACATTGGTGACATCTGTTACAATTTGTGACATCTGTGACATCTGTGACATCTGTGACATTGGTGACATCTGTGACATCTGTGACATCTGTGACATCTGTGACACCTGTAACATCTGTGAAATCTATGACATTTGTAATATTTGTTACATCTGAGACATCTGTGACATTTGTGACATCTGTATCATATGTGACATCTGTGACATCTTTGACGTCTGTAACATCTGTGACACCTGTAACATCTCTGTGACATCTGTGACACAAGTGACGTCTGTGGCGTCTGTGACATCTGTGACATCTGCGACATCTTTGACGTCTGTGACATCTGTGACACCTGTAACATCTCTGTGACATCTGTGACATCTGTAACGTCTGTGACATTTTTGACATCTGTGATATCTGTGACGTCTGTGACATTTGTGACGTCTGTGACATCTGTAACATCTGTGACATCTGTTACATTTGTGACATCTGTGACATCTGTTACATCTGTGACATTTGTGACATTTGTGACATATGTGACATCTGTGACATTATAAACAACTGTGACATCTGGTAGCAACATCTGTGACATCTGTGACATCTGTCATCTGTGACATCTGTGACATCTGTGACATCTGTGACATTGGTGCCATCTGTGACATTGGTGACATTTGTGACATTTATGACATTTGTGACAACTGTGACATTGTTAACATCTGTGACATTTGTGACATCTGTGGACATCTGTGACATCTGTGACATCTGTGACATCTGTGACATTGGTGATATTTGTGACACAGTGACATCTGTGACATTGGTGACATCTGTGACACATGTGACATCTGTGACATCTGTGACATCTGTGACATTGGTGACATTTGTGACATTGGTGACATCTGTGAAATTTGTGACATCTGTGACATCTGTGGCATCTGTGACATCCTGTGACATCTGTGACATCTGTGACATCTGTGACATTTCTGACATTGGTAACATCTGTGACATCTGTGACAACTTGTGACATCTGTGACATTGTGACATCTGTGACATTTGTGACATCTGTGACATTTGTGACATCTGTAACATCTGTGACATCTGTGACAACGGTGACATCTCTGACATTGGCACATCTGTGACATTTATGACATCTGTGACATCTGTGACATTGGTAACATCTGTGACATTTGTGACATCTGTGACTTCTGTTACATCTGTGACATCTGCGACATCTGTGACATCTGTGACATCCTGTGACATTGGTGACATCTGTGACATTTGTGACATCTGTGACATCAGTGACATCTGTGACTCTGTGACATTGGTGACATCTGTGACAATGGTGACATCTGTGAAATTTTGTGACATCTGTGAGATCTGTGGACATCTGTTACATCTGTGACATCTGTGACATCTGTGACATCTGTTACACCTGTGACACATCTGACATTGGCAACATCTGTGACCATTTATAGACATCTGTGACATCTGTGACATTGGCAACATCTGTGACACTTATGACATCTGTGACATTTGTGACATTGGCAACATCTGTGACATTTGCGACATCTGTGACATCTGTTACATCTGTGACATCTGCGACATCTGTTACATCTGTGACATCTGTGACATTTGTGACATCTGTGACATCTGTGACATTGGTAACATCTGTGACATCTGTGACATTTTGTAACATCTGTGACATCTGTGACATCTGTGACATTGGTGACATCTGTGACATTGGTGACATCTGTGAAATTTGTGACATCTGTGACATCCTGTGACATCTGTGACATCTGTGACATCTTTTACTTTGGTAACATCTGTGACATCTGTGACATCTGTGACATTCGTGACATCTGTGACCATCTGTGACATTTGTGACATCTGTGACATCTTTGACATCTGTGACATTGGTGACATCCTGTGACATTGGTGACATCTGTGAAATTTGTGACATCTGTGACATCTGTGAACATCTGTGACATCTGTGACATCTGTGACATCTGTGACATCTGTGACATCTCTGACTTGGTAACATCTGTGACATCTGTGACATTTGTGACATCTGTGACATTGTGACATCTGTGACATTGGTGACATTTGTGACATTGATGACATTTGTGACATCTGTGACATTGTGACATCTGTGACATGGTGACATTTGTGACATTTATGACATCTGTGACGTCTGTAACATTGGTAACATTTGTGCCATTTGTGACATCTGTGACATCTGTGACATTTGTGACATCTGTGACATCTGTGACATCTGTGACATCTGTGACATTGGTGACATCTGTGACATTTGTGACATCTGTGACATCTGTGACATCTGTGAAATTGGTGACATCTGTGACATTTGTGACATCTGTGACATCTGTGACATCTGTGACATTGGTGACATCTGTGACATTGGTGACATCTGTGAAATTTGTGACACCTGTGACATCTGTGTCATTTGTGACATCTGTGACATCTGTGACTTCTCTGACATTGGTACCATCTGTGACATCTGTTACATCTGTGACATTTGTGGACATTTGTGACATTTGTGACTTCTGTGACTTTGGTGACATTTGTGGCATTTATGACATCTGTGACATCTGCCGACATTGGTAACATCTGTGACATTTGTGACATCTGTGACATCTGTGACATCTGTGACATCCTGCGACATCTGTGACATTGGTGACATCTGTGACATTTGTGACATCTGTGACATCTGTGACATGGGTGACATCTGTGACATTTGTGACATCTGTGACATCTGTGAAATCTGTGACATCTGTGACATCTGTGACATTTGTGGCATCTGTGACATTGGTGACATCTGTGAAATTTGTGACATCTGCGAAATTGGTGACATCTGTGACATCTCTGACTCTCTGTGACATCTGTGAAATCTGTGACATTGGTGACTCTGTGACATTGTGACACCTGTGACATCTGTGACATCTGTGACATCTGGACATTGGTGACATCTGTGACATCCTGTGACATCTGTAACATATGTGCATTGGTGACAATTGTGACCAACTGTGACATCTGGCGAATCTGTGACATTGGTGACATCTGTGGACATTTGTGACGATTTGTGACATTTGTGACATTTGTGACATCTGTGACATTTGTGACTTCTGTGACATTGGTGACATTTGTGACATTTATGACATTTGTGACAACTGTGACATGGTAACATCTGTGACATTTGTGACATCTGTGACATCTGTGACATCTGTGACATTGGTGATATCTGTGACACATGTGACATCTGTGACATTGGTGACATCTGTGACACATATGACATCTGTGACATCTGTGACATCTGTGACATTGGTGACACATGTGACATTGGTGACATCTGTGAAATTCTGTGACATCTGTGACATCTGTGACATCTGTGACATCTGTGAATCTGTGACATTCTGCATTGGTAACATCTGTGACATCTGTGACAACTGTGACATCGTGACATTTTGTGACATCTGTGACAATTGTGACATCCTGTGACATTGGTGACATTGTGACATTTGTAACATCTGTGACATCTGTGACATCTGAGACATCTGTGACATCTGTG
>CALNHX010011876.1:0-28929 GCA_940337035.1 Agriotes lineatus
AAATCCTAAATTTTGTAAATAAATAAAATAATTTCAGAAAAAAAAATTTAAGACCTTATATTAATTAATTTTTCTATATAATGACTAAAAAATGTAATAAAATATCTATTAATAGATGCTCTTACCTCATACGAAGACTTTTTAGTTTTTATAAAGCTACTAAGGTTTTTATTAATAAAAAAAAAGAAAAACTATGTACTCTAACAAATTTATACTTTGCTATGGATGAACTTTGCTTTTTAAAAAGTGTAGAAAAACAGCAAGTAATATTTAGTAGCATATAGCTTTATAAATTTTCTAAACGTTACTAATATTTTCATAGATTTTCTGCTTTGAGTTATAATACTTATATAGATAATCAGTACGCTGTAGTGTTTTGCAGCCAAAAGCATAAGCAATTTTATTCTAAAATTTAATGAAATAAGCATTTATAATTATAAAAACACTGAAGTTTAATTTTAAATTAAATGTAAAGCAATTATTAATCTATAGAGAATATCCTAAGAGTAAAATTGCATATTTTGTTATAATTATACAGACTGCTATCATCTACTTAATAAAAAAGCATGTACCAGAAATAATTAGAAAAAATCTAATTGTAGTTTAAAAGACAAAAGATAAGGAAAAGAAAATAAAAAAAGAATACTTAAAAACTACTCAGTAAAAAAGGCTATTAAAAAATAAATTTAAAACTAATATAAAAGTTGATAAGCTCAAAGTGATACAAATTATTGTATAATTGCCATATCTTTTTATATCTAAAAAAATTTATAGCAAAAAACATTCTACACAACTTAAAAAAAGACTTATAATTTAGGAAAAGCAAAAACTAGGTTTATTATAAATCTTTAAATTATTAAATAATTTAAAGACTACCTTTAGAGTTAATATCAACTTAGATCATTGTTTTAACTAAAGCTGTTTTTATCAATATATTTTTTTATGCATTTAACATTTGTTTTAACAATTATTCTAAACTCTATAAAGCTTTTTGTTTCTTTTATATACTTAAGTTTTATTATGTGTCAAGATATAAAATTTTATATTATATAAGCTACAATCTTGACACAACTCAATAAAAGTTTTTATTTCTTATAAAATTATCATTATATTTAAAAATTACAAAAAAAATTTAGCTATTAGTAATAAAGTGGTTACTAGTTTTTAATTTAAAGCATAGTATTATAACTATACTACTCAATTAAATCTATTAATTATATTTCTACCTTTTTTTATAACAAAAAAATATAAAATTTTGTTGACAAACTTAAGTCATAAAATTATTACTATAAGAGAGTGTGATATTAAATTTAAATTTTGTGACTTGTTTATCTATTATAGAGAACATTACTTTTCTAATTTTTGACTATACAAATTTAAGTTTTAAACTAAGTTAAGTAAATTTAATAGATGTTAGAACTAGAAAATTAACAAAAGTACTTTATTATATATTTAAAATGATTTATCATATAAGCAGTTTAGTATTATTACATATCCACTTTTTTTTAAAAATTTAAGCTAAGAGTTATAAAAAAAAGGTTTTCAATTTCTTTATATAAATAAATATAACAAAAACCTGTACTAATTAAAAAGCCTGATAGAATATCTACAAATTAAAAAAAGCCTGTGCAAAAAAAAACTAAATAAGATCCTAGAACCTCAGATGATAAGATTTTTTATTTTTTAGCATTTGATGACTATTAAATTCTTTAACTAAACTAATTCAGATTATATTAAAGTTAAAAGCTTACTTGAGGCTTAATTAGTTTATAAAATTCAGTTAGTGAAAAAATATTAGAGGCATATAATTATTAATCTTAAATAAATTACAATTGAGTAGAACTAAATTACTGACAGCTCTTGCAGTAATTAAAACAACTAAGAAAAATGAGTATATAGCGCTGTAAGCTACTCTATGATATCTGTTACTTTAGATTAGAAATATTGCAAATTTTAATTTTTTACAAAAAAAATAAAAAAATATGTTTTTTATATATTCTAACATCTTTCTCTTAAAGGTTTTCATCCTATAACTATCATTTAAACTTGTATTAAGTTCAAAATATTTACCTTAGTGTATATTATGTAATATCAACTTACATTTTTTCTATGTAAGAATAAATTGAAATTTAAATTCTTGAGATCTAAGATAGGTTAATTATTATTATTGCTAAATCATATAAATTTAAGTGTTGTCTTATAGTATAGTAAGCTTTTTATAACAAAACAACATAAGATTTTTGATCTGCTTAAAGCTTATTTAAAACATAAGGGTTCTTTTATTAAGAAAATAATATTTAATGTTTCCTAAAATTCAATAAATGTAATTAAAATTTCTTAATCTTTTAATTAAACTTTTATTTTAGCTAAAATTTATAAATTATAAACTAAGTTATTTTTAGTTTAAACAGCTATACCAAGACCATGTATATGTTTAAGAGTTTGTTTGTAAGAGCTGAAAATAAAAATTTACAATTCAATCTTATTATATATAAAAGAACTAAGATGCTACTATAAGTAAAACTTTTATCACAGACCAAAAGATTAAGAGGCATTATTATCAAATAGATTTAGTTTTTTTAAATTTTAAATAAAAAATGTTTATCTTTATGTAAGTAATAATAAAATAATAGCTAATAGTATTCTTCTTAGAATGTTCTTGTAATTTTAGTAAAAAAGAAACAGATAATCTTTAAATTATTTTAAAATAAAATATAAAGAATTTTGTTAGTATAAAAAAAAGTGCTTAGTATATATGTAGATTAAATAAATTTCGTTACTTGTTGACCTTAAAAAGCTTATATATATTATAAACAAGTAATCTCAATTTTATTTGTACTTTAGTAAAGTATATTATAAAAAAATTATTTAAGTTATCTATCTGAATTTTTAATATATTTTTAATAATTTTTTTATAAATAGATAATAAGTTCTTATGTTTGTTGATTTTGATGCTTGCAGCATTCAATGAGACATTTTGAGTAAATTTAGATCATTTTTATGCATCTTTTTATAAAAGAAATTCATTATATTTTTTGTTTCCTGTTTTATAACATTTATATAAATAAAAAATTATTTATAGGGCTAAACTAACTATATATCTATTTTATTAATTTTAGCACCCTTTAGGCTACACTTTTATTAAACTAGTTATAAACTAGTGAAAAAAAAAATATGCAAGAAATTTAGTTTGTAGATCAATTTTCTAATTAGGTGTTCATAAGATATCTTAATGATAAAAAATGTTTACGATCATATATTATATAAATTTATTCTCTTAATTAATTCTAAACATTACTTTGATAAAACTTTTTTTAAGCTATGACTTTTATTTATATAGATTACATATTAAAATTTCTAGTGATTAGCTAAATATATGCTATGAGCTATGTACTAGGCAAGATTCAGTACTGAGATAATAAGGGAATGTTTCTTTCAATAAAACATTTATTTATATAGTATGAAAGAAACAATACCAATTATCTTGACAAAAATTGCTTTACTAGTACATGCACTCAGATTTAATGCACAATAACTTAGATTATTTTTTTTGCTTTATAAAGTCAAAATTTATATTTGTATTATCTTGCTATATTTTAAAATTATTAAATATATATTATTACTAAGCTAACATAAAATGGACTAATAATATGCCCAAATTATAAATTTATTGCCAAAAAACTTTATTTATCATAAAATTGTATTTTACTAAAATTCTAATAGGTCCAAACCCTTTATACATATTAAACAACAATAATTCTAATAATACACTATTAACAAAGAGTTTGTTTTAAATTTCTTAATGAAAAAACAATACAGATCAAAGAAAAATTATAGATTGCTATCTGTATATTGATATTATATATATTTCAGAAACTACTTTAGAATATACACAATTAACAAAAAAAAGAAAAGAATTTATTTTTATTTTTAATTAATTATAATAAAGTTCTTGAAGATATAAAAATATTAATAGTGTCGAAATTGGTAAAATCTTATTTAGAAATATAAATTCATACAAAATAAAAATCATATAGAATATTTACTTAATGACTTTCAATTATAATTTGGTATAAGTAGTAACTCATTGTTAACTACAAATAACTACCTCAACAGTTTAGCATAGATGTATAAAATATTGCTTTTTGATAGCCAGTTATTTACTAATAACTTTGCAGTTGCAATAGGATATTTTTTATGAGTATAAAACATAAAAAAAAATTGCGCACATAATTTTCTTATTGCTGATATGGTATCAAGCTAGTATCAAAGATAATGGTTTTTTATAACAATATATCAAATTAAATAGGTAACAAATCTTTTAAACAGTTTATGTATATGGTTTGTTTTAATTTTGTTAATAGAAGATAATAAATTTGCTTTAGTATAGAAAAATAACAATAAAGTTAAAGCTTTACTTATTTAAATTTTGCAAAAACTAAAAAAATCAAAATATTGAGCTTTGTAGAAAAAAATAAAAAAAAATAAAATAAAAGGAAGAACTTCAATGCACTTTCATAAAACTCTGACTAACTTTTAATTAGCAAATATAAGTTAAAGTACATTTAGTACTTTAAAGCTTTAGATCTCTATAATTTAAACTTAACTTACTATTTTACAAAGAGCTATATAGAAATAAAATGATTTTTATTTAAGACATTTTAAGTATAAAGTCTTAAGATGATAATTATTTTTTTATTTTAAAGGTGAACTGCTTAAACTCGTTATACTAAATAAATTTTTTTCTCAAAGAAGATAATGACTTTAATAAATTTAAGACTAATTTATAATAGATATTATGGCATTTTATAATAATTTAAAATTTAACAAAATTTTAGCTTCAAAAAATTTCACTTATATTAATTTTAGCTTAAATAAATAAATTTTTTAAGATAGAGAATTTTTTATCTGTGCAATTGACTTAGTATTGAGAAATATTATATCTTGTAAGTTTTTTAAAAATTTAATATAAAAAAAAAATTATAATTAAAATTTTTACTAATTATTATTTTTATAAGGTATAAGCAAAAAAAAAAGCTAAAATTATATGTTAAATATATTCTTTAATATTTAGGAAGTTAAATGACTGTAAAACTAGTTTTAAGTAAATTTCCTCTTAATATTTAAACTAGCAAATAACTACTACATGGCTATTTTTTTTTAAATTTATTTGTTTGTAAGATATCAAGTACCTTATAGTTTTTTAACTATAATAAGTTGATTAAACTTAATTATTTTAGATTATACTGAAGTTGTTGTTATTATCTTTTATTTTTAAAATTAACTAAAAGTTAGTCTGCATCATTATCTATGTACTGCTTTTTATATAGTAGTTATTGTTGTTGTAAAGAGGTTATTATACAGACCTTTGTGTATTATGCTACTAAAATTCTTGCTTATTATAAAAACTACATCCTATTACCAATTCAATAGTGAATTTATTTACTTAAATAATGTTGCTAAATTAATTAAGCCATCCTACCTTTATACTAAGTCAATATACTATTTAGGTACTTTTTAAGATTAATATTCAAGGTTTAATTAGTTTAAGCTTGTTTTTAATTTATTTTGAAAGTATTTAGCCAAAAGCTTTTTTTTGCAAAGTTTTTTGTGTTTTTTACAAATCAAAAAGTTACTAAAGCTATTGCAGATCCCTAGCAATATGTAAAAACTAGTACACAATATATGAGATTTTTATTGTAAAGTTTAAATTCAAGTATAAATACTAGCTTTAACTTAGACATGTAAGAAAGCTAGATAAGTGAATAAATTTTTTATAACTTAAATAGTTAAAAATAGTATAAGTAATAGTTACAACCTAAAGCATTTACTATACAATTCTAAGATACTAAACAAAATCAATATTTTTATAAAAAACTAAGAACCTAAAGCTTAATAATGATTTATTTGCTACAAGCTTTTGAGTTTACAAAGAAAATATGTAATAGCAAAAGCTATAAACTGCAGCATTATCTAACATAGACCTAACTTATATTTAAATTGTTTTTTAATACTTTGAAACATAGTTTAAGCAATCAAACTAAGTTTTTTTTATAACAAATTAGAATTCTACATTTATTAATACAATGTCTTGATAACCTTTTGTGCCTTAATAACGTTATGTAATGACAAATAGATTTTTGTCACAAATATGCTTAAATTTTTTTGACTAAAAATTAAAAGGCCATATTTAGATATTTAAGTGTATTACTTCTTTCTATGTTTTTCTTAGCGATAGATAATTAAAACTATAACTTTCTTTATTATAGTTCAATAATCAAGCTCTTGATCTTTTATATAGAGATTATTAGTAGGTTTTAATAACTATATTGCACTCAATATAACTAGTATCTAATAAATTGTTTTAAAGCTTGTATTTAACTAGAAAAAATAGCTTGTCTGCTAGATTGTTTACAAATTAAAATAAAATTAAAAACCCTAATATTTTAAATTTACCAAACACATAGCTAATGCCTAGTTTTGAATGGTTTTTTTTAGAAAAACAAGATCTGTAGTCATTTAAAATATTTATTCTATGATACTTAACAGTAGGTGCTTCCACAATCTTTCTATTGATAATACTTATATATATATATCTTTAATAAAAAAAAAATTATAAAAATTTATAAAAATTTATAAAAAAATTATAAAAACACATCCTTTAAAAAGTGTTATCCATAGTGCAGCTGCCATTAAAGATATATTAGCTTCTGATTAATGTAAAATTAAAAATTTAGAAAAAAACTAGTCTCTTAGTAGCTTATTTTCTTAATCTGAAAAAAAAATCATTGTTAGGGTCTATAAAAAGATATTGATAATTTTTTGAAATTTTTATAACCAGAACATTTCAAAAGATGTTATAGTTTGGTGCATTTTAGACTTAAAAAAAAAAGTAACTTTTTAAAATTTATATTTTTTTATTATTTATAATGGCTTTAACCTTTAAGACAAAAAAAACTTTATAGATTTGATATGCTAAAAAAAACTTAGTTTTTTTATAATTTTAAATTTATGTAAAACATATAGAATTCTTTTTTTATTTTTCTTAAAAAAGATATTAAATTTAATTATGAAGATTTTTGATATTGTACTATCTTAAGGTTAAGTTAAGTTTTTAGATTATTATGTTAATTATTCAAAATTCAAATAAACATAACTTATGCTAAAGCTTATAGCATATATTTTAAGGCTCTATGATAAAAAATATTAATTGTTCACTATTTTACTTTTATTGACACTATTAAACTATAGTTAAGTTAAGCTTGAAAGCTTAATCTACATTTTTTTTAAGATTTTTTATAATTAAGATAAGGTAATTCTGTAATAATTTTCTGCTACGTATGTTTTTGCTTATATATTGATAGAAAAGACAGAATACTAATTTTAGTGACTAAAGAAGATAGCTACTTCTCATAGTCCACATAGTTTTCTTAATATATTAATATTTTAAATAAACTTAAACCTTTGTTGTTATTTTTTTTATAATCTAGAAATTATAGGCTTATAAAAACTTATTTTAATACCTTATTTAGTCCAGTATGATCGCATCTAGAGTTGAAATCTTTTGCAATATGTTTAATTTTAACTTTTAAAATTTTAATAAAATGATATAGGTTTAAGTTGCTAAATAACTTTTACATTATATATCCTATAGTTGTAAGTGACCTAAGAAATCTCTTTTAACTTTAAGTCCTTTTAAATAAATTTATATACTTAAAATTAGCATTATATAAATTATAAACTATAAGGAAGGTCTTTTAATTATTAAACTTGATTTGCTTGTATTAATAGCCTATATTTAAGAAGTTGCTGATCTCAATTTATGCTAATACATTTTTGCTAAATTCTTATTAGTATAGGATAAGCCAGGATTTTTTAATGATTGCTAGAAATTATATTTAAATAATTTATCTGAAGTCTTAAAAGATACAACTTGTATGTAGTGATTAAAATGAGTTTTAAACTTAATTTAATTAATAACTTGAGTTATTTATAAAATTTGGCTACTGATAATTTTAAAAATTAATACATTATGTAACTTATGAGAACAATGAAGATATTTTGATTTAGATATATAATATTAAAATCTGAATAGTGGCATCAGTTTTTTTATTAATAGAGACTAAACATTCTATAGTAAGTAAGCAGAAACATGTTGCCACCTTTGCATAAAGAAATTTATTTATTGGTTACTTTTAAAATTGCTACCTTTGTGTTTTATTTTTTTTTGCTTTTTTTTAGTAACAGTGTCAGCATTTTAGTGTATTTTTTATAAAATTGTTTTATAATGCCTCTGCTATGAAAGTAAAATTGGTAAAAATTATTTCTATGAGCTTTGCAGATTCATCACAGATTATATAATCTTTGTTAATAAAAAAGAGATTATTACCTGATTAATTAAATAAAGCAAAACTCTAATTTCTTTAGATAACTTTATTAAGTTTCTTATGTAAAATAAGCTGTGTCAAACTGTTTTACAAATCTTTATAAATGCAACTTTATTTGATTTATACCTTTTTGAATTAAGCTAATCTATTTACAAGACTATAAAAAAGTTAGTAAGTTTTAGGTAAGATATTTATTTCAGTGCATGGTTTTTAAAAATAAAGTTAGCTTTTTTTTTTATTAATATCATAAAATTGCTATCTTACTATATAAAGAAAAGCATATACTAAAGCTTAAAACTGTCTGACCCCAAAGTTGTGATACTAGGCCCTGGATCTTACTCATAGGCTGGGACAGCCAGGTCAAAGTAGTTAAGGCAAACAAAACAGTCTTACTTACCACCTTAAACACCAGAGAAGGTTGGGACATACTAGCCTTAAAGACTAGCAGTGAGCACACTGGGATCATGTTGTTAAGGGCTGGTACCACTGCAAGTGGTTCAGCCATAGTTGTTGGGAACTTATACTAATCAAGACTTTATTTTGTAACTAGGAAACTGAAGATAATAAAAGATAATCAGTAATAAAATTTGTTCTTTTTTTTAATCAATATTAGTAAATTAAAGAACTAAAATTAAAGAGACCAACAACCTTCCTAAAGAAATTTCCTTAAGTTTTATCTGATAAAAATTTGAGATTTCGAGATTTTGGAGGTTTGTGTAACCTTAAAGGCTTTATGAAAGCCTTTATTAAGAACTTATAGGAGTTAATGCTAATATTATTCATTTTGGTAATGGTAATGGATTTCAAAACGGTAAAAGTCTATTAGAATCACTAGGAGGATCTTTGAGGTTCATGACATTACCCATAGATTTTTAAAAGTGGAGGATGATTGGAAAGCCAATATGAGGTGCTGACAGTTACTACAGTCCTCTTCATCCTACCAAGTGCTTTCTTCAACTAGATAGTGCTTCAATTTGATCAGAACTTGGTTCTTACCCTTGACTGTCCTTTCCTTCAGGATTTTCTCTACCTTATATTCATGACTAGGTTCTACTTGGGGTAAGGAGAGGTGCCTTGGGATTTTACTTTCAAAAGGTTTGAGTAGGCTCCGGTGGAAAACAGGGTGGACCTTCCATGTTGATAGAAGGGCAAGTTCATAGGCTATAGCGTTTACTACCTTTTTTACCTTAATGGGCCTAAAAACTTAGGGGAGTACTTTTGGATCCCTGCCTTGAGCTTTATGACCTTGAAGTTTAACATCACCCACCCCCCAGCTTTGAACTCAGGACCTGGAATTTAATTTTAGGTCAGCAAATATTTTGTGGGTCTGGCTGGCCTTGTTTAGGTTGTCCATTAACATTGCTTGAGTTTTCATTAGAGTTCTGAGTATGTCTGCAGCTTCTATATGGGAAGTAGGAGGAGAGGGTTGGAAAACCACAGGATTATACCCATAGTTAGCGTAAAAAGGGGAGAACTTAGTTAAGTTCTGTGTTTTCCTGTTGTAGGTAAACATTACTATTGGTAACCAGTTCTACCAGTCATCTTGCTCCTCAGTGGTGTAATAACATAAGTAGTGTTCCAAAATCTTAGAGACTTTCAGTTTGGCCACAAGACTGGAGATGGAAAGCTAAGGAGAGGCATGTATTGATGCCTAGCAATTTGGTGAGACTTGTAAGAAAATGTGATAAATACTAAGTGCCTCTGCTGTTATAATTTCCTGAGGTCGACTAAGTCTGGAAAACACCTCTTTTAATAAAATGTTGCTGGCTTCCTTTGCAGTGATTGTCTTTAGACAGGGGAAGAATTATGCCCATTTAGTGAACCTATCAACTACCACCATGATGGCATTAAAACCATTTGACAGGGGGAGGTCTGTTATGAAGTCTACACTAATGGAAGTCCAGGGGGCTTCCAGAACTTTCAAGGGAAGTAGGAGTCCAGTAGGCTTAAAGGTAAAAGGTTTGTTCTTTGAGCAGGATAAGCAATGCCTAACATGTTCTTTTTACTGACTTTTTAAGACCCATCCAGATAAAGTTGTGTTTTATAAGCAATATAGTAACTGATATACCAGGGTGTCCAGCAAGTATGTGGTCATGACACTGTTCTATCACCTTTGTCCTTAACGTACCTTCTGTAACCTATAGTAAACCCATATAGTATAAAGCTTAGTTTGTGACAGTGAAGTCCTCTACCCTATTTGCTGGAGAGGTAGAAGCTAATTTTATTCTCTAATATAGGAGAATTAGTCTAAGCCCTGAGCTTTGATAATTTTAAGAAAAAGTGGTGGGAGTAGCAATTCTATATTGAATAAGAATTTTGAGATTAGGGTTACATTATTGAAAACGTCCAGTTTTTTGGGGTCATAAAGGTGTGCTGGGTCCCTACTCAATAAATCTGCTATGACATTTAGTTGTCTTCTCTTGTATTTAATAGCAAACTTGTAAAGCGCTAGTTCATAATTTTATCTAGACTGTCTCTGATTTAAGCATTAGGAGATTTGAAGTACTTTAAAGACCTGTGATCTGACCTAATTTTGACTAGATGTTGTGCAAAATTAAGAAAAAGGTGTTGCCATTCCTTAAGTGTGCTGACAATTGCCAGCATTTCCTTATTTTGTACCAGATAGTTAGTTTCCAAAGGTAGCATCTCTCTAGAGAAGAAAGCTACTGGGTGTTCCACTCCATCAACCCCTGCTTGCAACAGGACAGCACTAACTGCAAAGTTGGAGGCATCAGTCTTTAAAACATATGGTTTAAAGGGGTCTGGGAGGGCTAAAACTGGGGTGCAAGTCATTACTTCTTTTATCTTATCAGAAGCAGTTTAAAGCTTTACCCTTCAAGAGAAAAAAATTTAACAGAGTTGAGTTAGGACAAGGGAAAAGCAATTTTAGATAATTCCTTAGTATATTTACTTAAAAAATATCAGTTTTTAGAAAAAGCGCAGTTCAGTCTTGTAAAAAAAGGCACCTTCTAGTTTACCACCGCTGCAACTTTGTCAGGGCAAGCTGCTTGACTATTGTATAATATAATGTTACCTAAGAAGGATACCTTTTCTTAAAAAATTCACATTTGGACAATTTTAATCTAAAAAACGGTTATGCAAGGCCTTGAACACGTTATTTAAGTCCTTGCGGTGTTGTTCCACAGAAGGTGAAAAAACCAACATGTCATCAAGGTAAGCAATGCAACAGGTGCCCACCAGGGTTCCCAAGGTATTGTCAATCATCCTTTGAAAAACTGAGGATCCATTTCAAAACCAAAGGGTATGGATGTGTACTCAAAGACACCAAATTTGCACTAAGAGGCTGTATATTGGCAAGAAGATTGAGTTACCAAAGAATAAAGAAAGGCAATTTTAAGTCAATCTTTGAGTACACAACAGAGCTCAATATGGATGTAATATATTCTTTTAGTAAATATGAGGGGGTAGTTGTCCGTTTCTGTGACTGTATTCAACTTCCTATATTCTATACAAACCCTCAGTTCACCTGAGGATTTAAAAAAAAAATACTGGACTTAAAGTTGCAGATTTTGATGGGACAATTATGCTTGCTGCAAAAAATTTTTTAAATACATTTAAAAACTCCTTAATTTCATCTGGTTTAGAGAGTAAATTGGACTATTTAATTATCTTTCAGTATTAAATTTGAATTTAATTGAAAAGTGTAGGTTTTTTTTGATGGGGGTATTATTCACAATATATAGGGGTTTGAACATATCAATATAGATGAGTAAATTCAATTTCTTTGTGGAGATGAGGATTGTTAGAAAAGTGTTAAAAAAGTATTATCTATTAACCCAGGTTCGTGAATTTTTAATGGAAGGTTATGAACTTTACCTTCCTTCATCACTACAATCTGGCCCTTACCCAGGTCCACTGTAGGTTTGCACATCCTCCACCAATCCATACCCAGAATCACCCTGTAAGTTAATCTTTTAATAACCCTAAACCTAGAGTAAAAACTAAACGTTCTTACCTTAACCAAAACTTTTTTCTTTGTTATAAAAAAACTAACATTCATCCCAAAAGCTAGAGTGATGTAAGAACACTGAAAAGTTTTAACATTTAATTTTCTGGGTAAGGTCTAAACTCATGTAGTTTGACGTTGCTCCAGTATCATACTAAGATAAAAACTTATTTTTTAAACTAGGAAAAGAAGAAGAAAGAAATTGATATGAGAACAAATTTTTCTATCCCTAAATCTCAAATTAAAGTAGAAAGGTTACCCACAGACTCCTTTTAGCTGAGGTAGAGCTTTCTATGTCCTTCAGGTCTTCATAGGCTCCAAAAAAGTCAGGTTTCATACCCCTCATGGTAAGGACAGAAAGTAGTACTTTTTTTAGGCCTTAAAAAACAACTCAGAACATTTTTTAGGGTCTATGCCGGCTCTTTGTGAAAAAAGGTTGAATTTCTCATGGTACTAAGTTAATGTTAAGTATTCCTAGGTGAGGTTCCCTAAAGCTTTAATAGCTTGGGCCTGGGTCATAGGGGGGACCAAATTGTTCTGTTTTAACTCCTTCAGAAACCAAGGGAAATTGGTTCTAAGGGCTGAGTTCTTGAGCAGAAGTTCTAAGGCAGTCTGTCTATAGGCTGGGGGTAGGACTTTCAACAGTCTTTTTAATTTCTCTTAGTCACCTAGTTGTTACCCATATATTTCCTTTAAGGAGAAATCTACCAAACAGTTGTTGATGTTTTCTTCAATCTTGCTCTTGTTGGGAAAGTTAAAATAGGGAGAGAAGTCAAGTTGTTAAAGTTAATGCTATTACTGTTGCTGGGGGATTTTGTTGGTAAAGTAACCAAGACCAAGTGAGCCCTAAACACAATAAGGTAACTAGCAGGGAGTTGCAGACCAGGTAAACAAGTTGTCTGTCCTGGTTTTATGCTACTTTATTTTGGAAAGTAGTGGAAAACAAGAGTGGTTGGTCTCTAGTGTCATGACCCCAAAGTTGTGATACTAGGCCCTGGATCTTACTCATAGGTTGGGACAGCCAGGCCAAAGTGGTTATGGCAAACAAAACAGTCTCACTTACCACCTTAACCACCAGAGAAGATCAGGACATACTAGCCCTAAAGACTAGCAGTAAGCACACTAGGATCATGGTGTTGAGGGCTGGTACCACTGCAAGTGGTTCAGCCATGGTTGTTGGGAACTAATACTATAAAGACTTTGATTTATTGACTAAAAAATTGAAAAAATAAAATATTAACAGTGATTGAAATATTTTTAATATTTAAACAATAAAAGTAAACCAAAGAACTAAGTCAAAAAAGACCAACAACCTTCCTGATGAATTTTTCAAAGTTTTTTGTAAGAAATTTTGAGATTTTAAAATTTTGGAGGTTTGTGTAACCTTAAAGGCCTTATGAAAGCCTCAATGAAGTACTTATGGGAGTTGATGCTATATTGTTCACCTTGGTAATGGTGATGGAGTCCAAAACGGGTAAAAGTTTATTAAAACCACTAGGAGGATCCCAAGGGTTATAAAAAAAACTAATAGATTAGCAAGATATTTGCTTTATATATATTTAGTAATTTTTATTTTCTTAAGAATTAATTTCTATGTTGTCGTTTAATTTATATAGTACAAAATGGTTTTCATGTGTTCAAATTAAGCTTTCTTTTTAATTTGATTTACAAGAATTGGCTTATCATTATAATTAAAAAAATTTAATTGCATAAAGCTTCTAGAATTTAAACATTATATTGATGAGCTTCTCAAAAATTATATTTATAGTTAGCTATTTTAGTAAAGTTTTATTGTAAAAGCTTAATGATAAAAAAATACTTCTGCTTTAATGCATTAATCACTGATGTTGTTGCAAAAAAAAAAAAGTTTTTAAGTTATATAATGATTAAAAAGTACAAAGTTTTGATAATTTTCTAAAAGCAAAATTTTCTAAAGTATAATTAAAGCTAATATAAAAAAAATTTTGAATTTTAAAACAATATTAAGATAGAAACAATAATGAAAAATTTTCTTTTGTTAAAAAGATTTAATTAAGAAAACCAAGATTGTTGTCATACAGCACAAAATTTTACAATATAATATGGGCCAGCACTTTCATTCTAAAAAGATGCATTATAGTTAATGTAACTAAATATAAAACAATTTGCTTTATTTTCTTTTTAATAAACTTATATTTTCTTATAAATTATATTTTTGATATAAGCTCATTACTCTCATTTTTAGACCACACATTGCATTTTTTATTAGGTAAAAAAAAAATATAAAAAAATAATAATTAGTATAGTTATAATAATTTATTACTTAAGGAGAATAGCTTTTATAGCAATAGATAAAAGTTGAT
Source organism: Agriotes lineatus (assembly GCA_940337035.1). Lineage (NCBI taxonomy): Eukaryota > Metazoa > Arthropoda > Insecta > Coleoptera > Elateridae > Agriotes > Agriotes lineatus. The sequence continues at coordinate 14,697 of CALNHX010011876.1, forward strand.
GATTGTGTATATATAATTATCAAAAATTCATTGTAAAATAGCTTTAACAAATGCTAATTTACAATATATTTTTTAGCTTAGCAAACTCTTATAACTGGAAATGTAATAAACGTTTTAAATTTATAAGCTATAAATTTTTATTAAATTTGCTTTAGCATAAAATCATATCATAAAACTTTATAAAAACATAAGAATTTAAGTTAGTATTTATCTAAGAGAAATTTGCTTTATTTTTCTTTAAAAACAAATTTGGTAGTTAAACAATAGTTAAAAAGTCACAATAAGCTCACTATATTTTTAATATTAAAAATTATGCTATATATATGTCATGAACCTGAGGGATTCTCCCATTGGTTCTAGTAGACTTTTGTCTGTTCTACACTCAATCACAATCACTAAGGTGAACAATTACAAGGAAAATTCCTCTAAGTACTTTAATAAGGCATTCATAGAGCTTGAGGTTACACAACTATGCTCAAACCCTCGAGATCTCAAAATTTCTCCCTGATAAAACTCTGGAAAATTCTCTTAAGATGCTTGTTGGTCTCTTTTGACTTTAGTTTATTCATTTAGACCTTATTAATAAAGAACAAATTCAATAATACTTTTCATATTATTAAATTTTCCTTATTTGTTTTAAGTTTATAACTCGTTACACTTGACAACAACCATGGCTGAACCACTTGCTGTGGTCCCAGCCCTCAACACCATGATTCCCCTGTGCACGCTACTAGTCTTTGGGACTAGTGTGTCTTGATCTTCTCTGGTGGTTAAGGTGGTGAGTAAGTCTATTTTGCTTGCTCTGACCGCTTTGGCCTGGCTCTCCCAGCCTGTAAGAAAGATTCAAGACCTAGTGTCACAAGTTTGGGGTCATGACACTAGAGACCAACCTTTATTGTTTTTGGCTACTTTCCAGAATAAAGTAGCCTGGTACCAAAATAGACAGCTTGTGTACCTGGTCTGCAACTCCCTGGTAATTATTTTGTTGTGCTTGGGACTCACCTGGTCTTGGTTACGTTCACCCTCTAGGCTCCCCAGCATCAACAACTCTATTTCTATAAACAATTGTATAACCACTCTCCCAACCTTGTCCTCTCCCAATAAGAACAAGGTTGAGGAGATTATTAACAACTGTTTAGTAGATTTCTCCCTCGAGGAGATCTATGAGAAACCCTTAGATGACCAGGAGAAGTTCAGAAGACTACTTAAGGTCCTCCCTTTGGCCCATAGGCAGACTGCATTAGAACTCCTGCTCCAGAACTTGGCCTTGAAGACCAACTTCCCCCTGTTTTTAAAGAAGTTTCAGCAGAACAACTCGGTTCCCCCCATGACCCAGGCCCAAGCCATCAAGGCCTTAGGAAACCTCTCCCAGGAGGACTTGACGGTGGCCCAATACCATGAGAAGCTCCACCTCCTGTCCCAGAGAGCCGGCCTGGACCCCGAGAAGTGCTCTGAACTGTTCTTTGAAGGCCTGAAACCAGAGCTACTTTCTGTCCTCACGGTGAGGGGAAGGAAACCCAATTTCTTAGAAGCCTATGAAGACCTGAAGGACATAGAGAGCTCGAGTCCTGTCCAAAAGAAATCCCTGGGTAACCTTTCTTCCTATAACTTGAGATCTAGAGATATAAATAAACATTCTTCTTATCTTTTACTTTCTTCTTCTTTTTTCCTAGTTTAAGTTTAGATAGTTTTATTTCCTTAGTTGATACTGGAGCTACGTCAAACTGTATAAGTTTAGACCTTGCCCAGAGTTTGAAGGTGAAGACTGTTCAGTGTTCCTACATCACTCTGGCTAATAGGACGGATATAAAGTCTTTTATCACTAAAGAGAAAGTTCTAGTTAAGATAGGAACGTTTAGTTTTCACTCTAGGTTTAGGGTGGTTAAAGGGCTAACTTATGGGGTCATTTTGGGTATGGACTGGTGGAGGATGTGTGAACCTGCAGTGGACCTTGGCAAGGGCCAGGTAGTAGTAAGGATGGGAGAAAAAACCACTACCTTCCTCTGAAATATCAAGACATTGTGTCTGACAAAAAGTCCACCATTAACACCCTCTCCCATGACTCCCCCTCTCATCAAGAGACAGATCTTATTAAACCCACAATTGACAGTTTTGAACCTTTGTTCAACGAGAGTATTGTCCCAAACATTCCAAGGAACTTACATTTTTAATTAAATTCAAACCCAATACTGAGAAATACATGGGCAGCCCAATTTACTCCTTGGATCAGAAAAAATTGAAAAGTCTTCAGACCTACATTGACGAGAAATTGGCAGCAGGGATAATTATCCCCTCCAAATCAGCCACTGTGAGTCCTGTCATCCTAGTCCTTAAATCTCCGGTGAACTGAGGGTTTGTGTGGATTACAGGAAGCTGAACACAGTGACAGAAACGGACAACTACCCTCTCCCTTTGCTGGAAGACATCATCTCCTCCATCTCAGGCTCAGTAGTTTATTCTAAGCTTGACTTGAAGGATGCTTTCCACCAGATTCTGGTAACACAATCCTCCCGCCAGTACACTGCCTTAAAGTGCAAATTTGGGGTTTTTGAGTATACTTCCATGCCTTTTGGGTTGAAGAATGCGCTGTCAGTATTTCAAAGGATGATTGACAACACCCTGGGATCCCTGGTGGGCTCCTGTTGCATTGCTTACCTGGATGATATTCTGGTCTTTTCCCTTAGTGGAACACCACCATAAAGACCTGCAGAAAGTGCTCCAGGCTCTGCACAACCGTTCCCTCAGACTGAAAAGATCCAAGTGTGAGTTTTTCAAAGAACAAGTATCTTTTCTAGGCAACATCATATTCCGTAATGGTCAAGCAGCTTGTCCTGGCAAGGTTGCAGCGGTAGTCAACTGGAAGGTGCCCTCTAACAGGACTGAGTTGCAATCTTTTCTGGGGACAGTCAATTTCCTACGCAGGTATGCTAAGGACCTGTCTGAAATTGCGTTTCCCCTGTCCCAGCTCACCTCTGTCAAGGTCCCTTTCTCTTGGGGGGTAGAGCATCAGACTGCTTTTTAAAAGATAAAGGAAGTTATGACCTGCACCCCGGTCCTAGCCCTCCCAGACCCTTCTAAACCGTTCATTTTAGAAACTGATGCCTCCAACTTTGCAGTTGGCGCTGTTTTGCTACAAGCAGGGGCTGATGGAGTAGAGCACCCAGTGGCATTCTTCTCTAGGAAGATGCTTCCGACAGAGACCAACTACCCTGTACATGACAAGGAGATGTTGGCAATTGTTAGTGCTCTAAAGGAATGGCAACATCAACTACAGAATGCCCGATATCTGGTCACAATCAGGTCAGACTATAAGTCACTAGAATATTTCAAGTCTCCCCAGCAGTTGAACCAAAGACAATTAAGATAGCACTATGAACTAGCTTTGTACAGGTTGTCATCGAGTACAAGAGGGACAATTGTATGTAATAGCAGACTGGTTAGGTAGAGATCCAGCTCATCTGTATGACCCTAAAGAGCTGGATGTTTACAACAACGTGACGTTACTCCCAGAATCCCTATTTAATATGGAGTCACCACTGCCTTATTGTTCAGCAGGATTATCAAGGCACAAGGCCTGGACCAATTCTCACTTGGAAAGATTTCGGAAGTGGCCGCTGCCTCCTCCACTAACAGGGTAGAAGACTTCACTATCTTAGATCAGGCCCTGCACTACAAGGGTCTATTATAGTCCCAGAAGGCACTTTGAGAACCAAGGTGCTAGAACAATGCCATGACCACATACTTGCTGGACACCCAGGGATATCCGGAACAATATCCCTAATCAAACACCACTTCACTTGGACCAGTCTCAAGAAGTCAGTGAAGGAACACGTCAAGCATTGTCTCTCATGCTTAAGGAACAAGCCTTCTACTTCCAAATTCACCAGACTCTTGCTCCCCTTGAAGGTTTTGGAAGCCCCTTGGACTTCCATCAGTGTGGACTTCATCACTGACCTCCCCTCTTCAAATGGGTTTGATGCCATCATGGTGGTAGTTGATAGGTTCACTAAATGGGCAGAATTCTTCCCCTGCCTTAAAACAATCACTGCTAAGGAAGCCAGTAATATCTTTCTAAAGGAGGTCTTTTCCAGACATGGCTTACCACAGGAAATTGTATCCGACAGGGGTACTCAGTTTGTGTCCCAATTCTTCTCTAGCCTGACCAAATTGCTGGGAATCAAGCAATGTCTCTCTTCAGCATTCCACCCCCAGTCTGATGGCCAAACTGAAAGGCTCAACCAGATTTTGGAACACTACTTACGCTGCTACACTACAAAAGAGCAGGATGACTGGCAGTATTGGCTACCGCTAGCCATGTTCACCTACAACAGGAGGACCCAGAATTCAACAAAGTTTCTCCGTTTTAGCAAATTATGGCTATAACCCAGTAGTTTTCCAGACCCCTCTTCCCACCTCACATTTAAAGACTGCAGATATACTGAGGACCCTTACAAAGACCCAGGCAACGTTAATGGACAACCTCAACAAGGCCAGCCAGACCTACAAATGATTTGCTGACCTTAAGAGAACCCCAGGTCCAGAGATCAAAACTGGTGGTTGGGTGATGCTAAACTCAAAGAACCTAAAGCTCAAGGTAGGGATCCAAAAATTTTCCCCAAAATTTCTAGGTCTATTCAAGGTGAAGAAGGTAGTTAACTCTGTAGCTTTTGAGTTAGCACTGCCCCCTACCTGGAAGGTCCACCCTGTATTCCACCGGAGCCTAATCAAACCGTTTGATGGGAAGGTCCCAAAACATCTCTCCATACCTCAAGTAGAACCTAGCTTCAAATATGAGGTTGAGAAGTTCCTGAAAGAAAGAACAGTCAAAGGCAAGACTCAGTTCCTAGTAAAATGGAAGCACTACCCCATTGAGGAAAGCACCTGGCAAGATAAAGAAGACTGCAGCAACTGTAAGCACCTCATTGATTCTTTCCACCGGTCCTCAACATCTAAAAGTCTGGGGGGTAATGTCATGAACCTGAGGGATTCTCCCATTGGTTCTAGTAGACTTTTGTCTGTTCTACACTTGATCACAATCACTAAGGTGAACAATCACAAGGAAAATTCCTCTAAGTACTTTATTAAGGCATTTACTAGAGCTTGAGGTTACACAACTATGCTCAAACCCTCGAGATCTCAAAATTTCTCCCTGATAAAACTCTGGGAAATTTCTCCAAGATGCTTGTTGGTCTCTTTTGACTTTAGTTTATTCATTTAGACCTTATTAATAAAAACAAATTCAATTATACTTTTCATATTATTAAATTTTCCTTATTTGGTTTTAAGTTTATAACTCGTTACACTTGACAACAACCATGGCTGAACCACTTGCTGTGGTCCCAGCCCTCAACACCATGATTCCCCTGTGCACGCTACTAGTCTTTGGGACTAGTGTGTCTTGATCTTCTCTGGTGGTTAAGGTGGTGAGTAAGTCTATTTTGCTTGCTCTGACCGCTTTGGCCTGGCTCTTTCAGCCTGTAAGAAAGATTCAAGACCTAGTGTCACAAGTTTGGGGTCATGAAAATATATCACATGTAGATGTTATATTTACATTAAAAAACTATGCTAAATAAATTTAAAAGTATTAAAATCTATATTATTTAGTTTATTACACCAATAGAATTTCAACATTTTTCAAATAAGTTAGTTATGTCAAATAAACATATGCTTTATAATGCTTAATAATAGCTTCTTTGCCAGCTAATTTACTACTTTTTTTTAAATATTTGAAAATAAGTAAATATTGAGTTTGTTTCACAAATTAGTTTTGTAAAATTTTGTCAATCTTATGAAAGCTGAAAAAGCTAATGTTATCTATCTATATCATTTTCATTAAGAGTCTCTATGTTATCAATTAAATATTAAAAGCACAAAATTTGTGAGTTTTTAGCAAGCTAATTAAGTACTGCCAATCCTTAAGAAAAGTAGCTATATAGGAGCTATATCCATATAGTTTATTTTTACTATACTTTATAAAGAATATGTTATATAAATTTTAAATTAAATTTAACTAAAAAGATAGTTTGAGACTAGATGAAAAAAAAGTGAACTATAAACTATAAATAAATACAAACTAAATTGCAATCTAAGAAAAAAATTTGTTATATTTAGAAAATATATTTAATAAATTTATACGAGAACTAAGTAAATTCATTTACATCATATGTAAATTGCTTTATAATTTAATTTTTATTAAATAAGTATTAAAAACTAAGGGCCTACAAGATAAAGGTTACAAAATATTTAGGATAAATTCATAACTAACTAAATACTAAATTTTTCTAGTTAAGTTTTTTTAAGAAGATATAAGAAAAGTAAAAAACAATAATAAATTGCTTTTTTTTTACAATTTTTTTAATAAAAAACTTGATGTATCAAACGAGCTGAATATTAATAGTATATCAATTAGATTATATACTAATACCTACTAACAAAAAAAAATGACTTTTATTTAATAAATTAGCTGTTATAAGTATGCAACCAGACTTATGTAAAATAGGTTTAAGTAAATATAATTCAGATTTGATTACAGTTAAATACATGTTAGTTTTATGTTGCTAGTAAATTAAAACTTGATTAATAAAATTATCTTTATATCTAAGCAAAGCTCCACATTTAAAGAAAAATTTTACTTGTACAAAAAAATGTTAAATTTTAGTTGCATTAGAATTTTTTAAGTCCTATTAGGCCTAAAAGTTGAGAAGAAAATTGCAAGTTGTAGGCAAGATATTTTACTTGCAATAATTAGCCATAAACAGTAGCAAAAAATAATATATGCTTGCTAACTAATGTATAAAATATTTCTGTATATATATTATATAATAAAGACTGAAAGACTATTTAACGACAAATTTATAATTAAAAATCATAAGATAAGATAAATATAAAAATTTTAAGCTGTTATTGTATAAAGATAGATCTCATCTAATTCAACTTTACTAGTCTGTACGTTTAAAAAGATATATAGATACAATTTGACGAGTATCTGCTTCAATTGCTTTACAAAAAAAAGTTAACTATCTGATCTTTTCTGACATGACATATTACAATACACTTGGTCAAAAAATTAATTGCTGAGAAACAGCATTAGCAGTATATCTTAATACAAAAAAAATTTATTTAAATATTTTAAACTTAATTAATTTTTTATACGTAAAGTTTATTATATAATATATTAAAAAACAAGTTCACTGTTATTGATGCTACACATTTTTTTTTCTTGAAAACTTATAATAAAGTTTACTTTTATTAGCAAGAAGCTTCTTTAAGCTTTAAATAAAGTTAATCTTAAAATTTGTTTACTTAAATCAAAAACTTTTTAAGCTATTATATACTTATATAAAGTAATTAAGCTTTCTATTCTATATCTAAATTTATTAAACTAAAAAAATTTACTTTTTCAATTGTAATAACTATGTATTATATATTTAAAAAAAAGCTTAGGTTAAATATTTTTAAGTCAAATGCTTTATCTGTATACAAAAGCTTTACAACTATATTTAAACTTAATATTTGATGACTGTAACAAAAGCAAGCGAGGCAACAATTATATTAAGAAAAATTACATATCTGAGCTTAAGTTAATTGTAAAATAAGCTTTTACCTATAATGAGATGACTTATAAAGTACATCAATACTCTTAAAATCAAGCAATTATAAAATAAATTAATACTTATTTTTAACATTAACTTTAGTTTTTTTAGAAGCTCCTTTAGACTAATAATGATTATTATAAACCAATTTAGAATTTCATTAAATTTCATAGTTATATAGCAATATAGTTCAAATAAAGTATAGATAGCAAAGAAAAATAAAAAATATGAACCACTGCTAAAAGTCTATAGTTTAAAAGGTTTAATACTGAATTAAATACCTTGACAATTGTTAAATTAAATTTTTTTAACACATAAAATTCTTTCCGTTTTTATTAACAAGAATCCTTGATTTTACTGATTAAATAAGGACTAAGTAGATAATGATAAGATGTGCTTTTTATATAGTTATAACTAGGCTTTGTACGCTAAAAAGGAATAAAATATATACCTAAAGTTAAGAAAAATACTCTTTTTCTATCATTTACTCAGCTAATTTATAGAGTTATTAAAAATGTCTACAAAAGATTATATTAAATTGCTTTTGCTTTACTATTAAGACATAGATTAAGTAATTTTACTTAGTTAATTCAGTTAAGCAAGTTTCAGAAACAAAAAAAAATTTAAAAGGAAACTTTAGGTAACTATTAAAGCATAGTAAAGAAGAATTATTATAAAATATAGCTCAGATATCTAATTTATAGACATTGCTACAAACCAAAACTGGCTCAGCAAAAATATTGTTTATCTCCAAGGTGATGAGCAGCTTAACACAATTGATTCTTAAGTACTTTAGCTTATTAAAAGCCAGGTTGAGCATATATTGCAAAAATATGTTTTAGTTTAGAGTATCTATCTTTTTGTCTCCTTTTTTATTATGTTCCACTAAAATAAAAATTTAAATAGATATTAAACTCTGTTTAGTTAAATAATTAGGTTTTCTAGCTTTTTTTTTAGACATAAAACTTAATTTTGTAATTAAGGCTAATATATCTTTTAAATTTTACATTTATTACATCACAGCTTAAACAATATTTAAAAATCTAGTTGTTAACATAAATTATGTATAAAATTACCTATAATAATTTTAATTACTTAATGCTAAAATAAAACTAAAAAGTTTTTTACATTGTCATGAAGTTTTGCTGATTATCATGTTTTAATTTTGCATATAATAAAAACAATTTGTTGATCAGAAACCTACACTTATTCTTTAATTCTTCCATTTGTTAATTTTTTTATTTTCAATTTATTTGATAAGTTTTACTTCCATATATTAAGAGTTTAAACCATCTAGTTTAACTACACTTACTACAATAAAAAAAATATTAGTAGATTTATTTTATGCATTTGATTCACCATTATTCATTAAAACTAAAATTTAGTAATTGATCTTAACCAGGTTCAAAAATATTTGCAAAGATTAAAATTTTAAATTTTATTTTAGTATTATTATTAAGTTACATATATAAGTAAAAGTTAATAATCTGTAACATGAATTGCAAAAAATATGTTTTTATAGATTTTAGTAATATCTTTATATAAATTTAAGTAAAAGAATAAACTGTATAGTTTTCTTAAAATACTATGTTTTATATTTTAATTAAATTCTATTAATCTAAACTATTTTACTACTATGTAAAACATTCTTTAAGCTTATTTTTTTAAAAAAGACATCATAATAATTATTTATATTCAGTGTTTGATATTAGAAAACATAACTAAACTTTTTTCTAATTTCATTATCTGCACTAAATTTGCTTTTTCTAATTATACAAACTACCAAAAATATACTTATATAAGTTTTCTTTTCAAGTTTATTTTTTTAATGTTATGTTAGCTTTAGTATAAAAAAAATAATTTAAAGAAGTATATTGTGCTATCTTAGATTTACTTTATAACTTTTATAAGTTTACTAGTTGCTTTGCTATAACTATTTGTAAAGCAAAATAAAGCTTAAACTGTCTTAAAAATCTTTTAGATATAAAAATATATTTAAGATAAACAAAACCTATCTCTCTATTTATTAAGTAGCTTATAAGCAAAAAAATTATAATTTAGCTATATTATATAATATTAACGGTAATTAATAGCAAACTTAAAAGTGATATATTTTTAGTAAAAAAAATAATAACAATAAAATTGTTAGAATAAATTCTAATAAGCTAAATTTTTTAGACATAATTACTTTTTAAATGCAATTACATAAGCATGGATTTTAGAAAAATGACAAATTTGCAAAATTTTTCATATTGAATACCATGTTTCTTTTAAAAAACTAATCAAAGTTTTAGTGAAAAGATACTTATTGTAAAAGATTTTAATAAAATATAGAAAGTCATATTTAAAAAAATTGTTTTACAATAAGGTTATTTTAGGTTCATGCTTTTTTAGCTCTGATCTTATCTTTGATTTTAATAAATTAAGTAGTGCAAAATAAAACAAAGTGTGCTTAGAAAAACAAGTTCAGTTATTTTTTTTTTGTAATCTATATGACTCACTTAATTAATATATTTACCTTATTAACTTTATACAATAAAAATACTTTATTAGAAATCTTAGGAAGAAATAAAGTGGATAAGATCTACTATCTGTACTTGACTACAAGTTAAACATCTCTATTTTGTGAAATTCAATATAAAATTTTCTAAAAAATACAATAAAAAACATGTAGCTTCTTATATTTTTTTTAATACTTAAATTAGTAACAATTTATTTGCAATAATAAAGAAATTACAGTGTTTTAAGGTAACTTAAATTTTTTAAAAGAGTATTATTTTGTTTAAATTAAATCTTTTGACTAAAAAATACTATATAGACATTGTGTTAACCAATATAAATAAATTTGTAAAGAAAATTAAAAAAACACTAAAATTAAAAAAAAACTATTTTATGAACCAATGTAAGATATTTTTAATATTTTTTGTAAAGATTATTTAAACTATTAGCTTACTTATACAAAAAACTTATCATCAAAAGAAATAAAGTTTGGAAAAATATAATTAATTTGATAGTAGGTGGAATATAGGTTATTTAAATTATTACAAATAAATTTATCATAATCTAGATTACATATATAGTACTTAACATTAAAATAAATTTTATGTCATAGCATATATGACAAAATTATAAAAAGTGCTTTTTTTGTAAAAAAGGAGTACATTTTTGTAATTTAAATATAATAAATATAATTTGTTAGCAAAATATTTTATACTGTTTAAAATTTAAAATACACTCAATGAATATATAGAATCTTTTAAAACTAGTAACATCTAATTAGTAAATGTTCAACCTAATAAATTATATTTCTTTAACTTTACATTACAGTCAATTTGCTTTGTCTACAAAGATATATGCTAATTAAAAATAATACTGAGATATATCCTGTCAAGGTGTAATTAAGTGACTAATCAACACTGGCTTTATAATTGTACTATAATTATTAGAATTAACATTTTTAATATAATGATTTTTTGTTAATTAATTGTATTTTGTATCTTATAAAATTAATTTAAGTCTATTTAATAATCTTGTAGTTTTTTTCTTTTTCTAAAATCAAATTAGTAATTATATCAATTGCAGTTCTTTAGTAAAATATGTTTATCTCTTCTCTATATATTATTTTTAAAACTATGTTTTATTAAGGACTTTAGTTATTAGAGACATAAATACTATACTAACTAAAATCTAACTCTATCAGAGCGGTACAATTAAATTAAAAAAAACTACTGTAATAAAATTGTCTTGTTAAAGCTGTGAGTTTTATTTACAATTTGGATTAACTAATTATCAAGCCTATATTTATAATTCTATATAAGATTTGATGCAACAAGAAAGATAGTTTAAACTTTATTTAAACTTTAGATTTCTATAATTGAATGAATTTTGCTTTTCAAATTTGCTTTTTTTTTTGCACCTAATTAATTTTTATCTATACTAACTATTTTAAAGTATCTTTTCGATGTAAAAAAAATACCTAAAAAAAGTTTTATTGTAAAACAATTTTTAAAATAAATAAGTAAGCTTTCAATATATTTGTTTATTTTTTTTATATTATAACTAATGCTTTTTATATTGCTTCTAGAAGTTTTAGCCTTTTAATTTTAGTAATAAAGTTATACTATTAAATGGCATAAAATTACTAGAATTATTAGTTTATATATGGTAAAACTAATTTATAAATTAGCTACCATCTAAAAGTAATGATTTTTTAAACACTTATAATTTAACAAAATTTGTTATTTATACTATATATATGTTATGCTAGATTTCTTAATTTTACACTAATTGGCTAACTTGTATAATGGATAATAACAATTATTACTTTATATATATAAGCTTTTTTAAAAAAAATAATATAAATTGTTATCAAATATCAAAAACTTATATATATATAAAATGCTTTATCAAGTATATTTACTACATTTTGAATTATGTACATTATAAGATGCTCAGCATTAAAAGCTTCTCTTATAAAGAACAAATTCTTACCCTAATTAACATTTAGTTGAAATTTTATTATATACTATATGTTATAATTTGTCTAAGAATAGCTAAATTTGTTTATTATCTCTTATATTAAAGTTATTATAAACTTAAAGAAGCTGCAGGTGATATGCTTATAAGCAGTCATCAAAGTGCTAAAATAAAATCAATTAAAAAATGTATTGCTATTTAACAAAAACAAAGTTATTAATTTAGTTTATAAAGTTAATTAATACTGCTGCCAACATTAAAAGAAACCAAAAAGAATTTTTGTATTTGCTTGTTTCTCATTTATCAGCACATATTTGTTTAATTTACACTATAATGAAATTAAACATATAAAATATAACGAATAACTTTAAAAAAAAAGCAAGTCTCTAGAAAAATTTATATTAACATAAGCAATAATTTAATCAGCTTTTAATTTAATATTATATTATAGTAATAAATTAAAAAAAAAACATTTTACTTAAATTCATAGACTCAAGGCATATAAATAATCACGTATTATTATATGATTTATAAAGCTGTTAAACAATATGCACTAACTATAAAATATGGGCATTAATTAAAAGTTAAAGAGTAAAAATTAAATTTATAAAAACATATATGTTTAAATTATAATTAAAATTATCTAATACTAGTTTATGTTAAAAGACCTATCTCTACATTTTAAACTATAACTCAAGTAATTAATTTTGCATTTTTATTTTTATATAAAACTCTTTATTTTCCATCTATAAAATAAAATTTTACTTTATTTTGTAAGATTTTATTTATTCAATTAGTACTATAAACTTCTAAGTTAAAACATTTTTATCAGTTAAGATAAAATCAAATTTATTGTCTTATGAGCTAAAGATCTGTTGGTTTTTGCAGCAACTGAAGCTTAGTTAAAACTAAGCTATTTTTTTTCTTTCTAAAATTTTAGAGTTTAGTTATGTTTGGTCTTTAGCAATTAAAACTGTCTTTTGTTGATAAAATTTGCTTTTTATATAGTAGAGCAAATATTATCTATAAGATAAAAAGAAGTATATTTGATTTGCTGACCTTTAAATGTTACTTATAAAAAAATTACTTTTATAAGTATAAGGTTTATTATATATTTTTGGTTAGTTGCTTATTATATAAAAATTATTTATAGTGCTTTGCTTATGGGCTGTTAAAATAAAAATAAAGTTATAACTATAGGTTGCAACGTTAAATATTATCTTTGCAGTTTGTAGCTTGGCAAATTGTCATTTTTTAATAGAATTAATAAAAAAATTTATATTATATACTTAGTAGCACAAGTTACTTACCATAAATACAGAGAGCACTCATTATAAAGAAATAATAAGTAAAAAGTTAATTATAATACCAAAATTTTATTGCAATAGAAAAAAGTATTTATTAATATGATATTAATATATCTAAATTAGTATATTTTTAATTATTATAGGTTAACAATAAATCTACATAATTTGCTTTAGTAAAGATGGCCACAAGATACTAAAAGATATAATAATGGTATGTACATTGTTTACATTTTTTAACTATGTTGTCATAAAACATTTTTTTAAACTTTTAGCTAGTAAAAACATGTTATTATATCTTGATTGTTTTATTTATATTTAAAAGATTATTATAGTTTAAAAAGTTTTAACTAATTTTTTTTAATCATATATGCAAGTGAAATTGGGATAGAAAAACTATTTGAAAAATATATATAATTTAATAGATTATTAATATTAAATTCTAATACCATATAATATTATATTATATTATATTTTATATTATATCAATTTTAATATATTATAATATATTATATTATATTATATTATATTATATTATATTATATTATATTATATTATATTATATTATATTATATTATATTATATTATATTATATTATATTATATTATATTATATTATATTATATTATATTATATTATATTATATTATATTATATTATATTATATTATATTATATTATATTATATTATATTATATTATATTATATTATATTATATTATATTATATTATATTATATTATATTATATTATATTATATTATATTATATATATTTATATTATATTATATTATATTATATTATATTATATTATATTATATTATATTATATTATATTATATTATATTATATTATATTATATTATATA
>CALNHX010011877.1:0-28927 GCA_940337035.1 Agriotes lineatus
TTATTTTATCTACACTCCCCAAAACTGAAGTTTTCCTACACATTTTGAGTGACTCAAACGATGTCAGCTGGGATCACAAGGGTACCGTTACTATAAAGGATGCAATTTTACCGGCGTCGATTTAGTTCACCACACTCTGAAGCCTCAAAAAACTATTAATCCACCCGGACGCCTACAGTTTGCAGATTACATCAAAGACCTTAACGTTGCTCACGTGTTGCTAGCTAAACCTAATCAGCAAACAGTGTCAGCCCCGACTGGTACTACAGGAAAAACCGAAATGGAAACTGATAACTGCGAGCCCGATTTAGAATATAAATTAAAAACACCAGCTACTCATCTAAGTCTACATCAAAAAGGTGCAGTCAGAAAAACGTCGATTACGAAGCACTTCCAAAAAAGGGCCGTTAGAAAAACACCTCTAAGGCAGAGGTCCTCAACATCAAATACGAATGGAATTCTGGATTGGGAGGGTCTTAAACCTTAAAATGCCACAATGAAATTTGTTCTACGATCCCATGTAAACGAATTCTGATTTTATTACTTGCAGCTTTTTAATTTGAAATGTTGTACACCTCAAACTACAGTTTTGTAAATTGCTAGGAGATTTTTAGAAAATAAGACATTCAGCTGTACATTTATTTTTATATTATTAAGTATTATACGTAATAAGAACAATATATTTGTTTCTTACAAAGTATTTGTGTTTTTTATTTCTACTCTGCTTTTGTTTTTCACGAATCTGCAATAATTACAAAATCTAAAGCTAAAATATTAGCATTTGAAGTTATTTTACAGTTACAAAGTGTAAAATTTCAAAAAATCAATCTACGATTTCATAATGGCTTGATATAATTTAAAAAATTGTGCATTCTTTTAATTTTGAGCGATACATTTTATAAAAAAGTGTAAAACATTTGCAAAATTATGCTTAGAAATAACTCTAAAACTGTTTTCACATCATTTTCGTTATGATAAATAGTTTTGTAAAACGAATTGTGATAATTTTTTAAATGAGATGATGTGTAATTGCATATTTTTATTAAATTTTCATCGTGTGTTGAATTAAAATGTAATTTTTTGTATAATTTATGTGACATGATGTCGATTTTTGTAAAAACTTATGTGAGATGATGTGTAATTGCGTGATTTTTGTTCAATTTTGAGTTAATTTTGTAATAAAAATGAGCAATGAGCCTACGAAACTGAAATTTTGTTTATCGAAATGCTTGTGGCAGAAGATTTTTCAATGAAATTGCGTGTTTTTATTCAATTTTATGTTAATTTGGGTGTTAACATACATACAAAAAGTATAAAACATTTGCAAAATTATGCTTAGAAATAACTCTAAAACTGGTTTCACTTCATTTTCGTTATTATAAATCGTTTTGTAAAACGAATTGTGATACTTTCTTAAGCGAGATGGTGTGTAATTGGATATATTTATAATGTCATTTTGTGCTTTTGTGTAGCTTATGCGATATGTCGATTTTTGTAAAAATTTATGTGAGATGATGTGCAATTGCGTGATTTTTATTATTTTCATCGTGTGTTGAATTAAAATGTCATTTTTTGTATAATTTATGTGACATGATGTAGATTTTTGAAAAAATTTATGTGTGATGATGTGTAATTGCATGATTTTAGTTGAATTTTGAGTTAATTTTCCTAATAAAAATTTACAATGAGCCTACGTAACTGAAATTTTGTTTATCGAAATGATGGGGGCAGAAGATTTTTCAATGAAATTGCGTGTTTTTATTCAAATTTATGTTAATTTGGGATCAACATACATATATTTTTATCAAAAGTACAAAAACTTTTGT
Organism: Agriotes lineatus; assembly: GCA_940337035.1. Taxonomy (NCBI): domain Eukaryota; kingdom Metazoa; phylum Arthropoda; class Insecta; order Coleoptera; family Elateridae; genus Agriotes; species Agriotes lineatus. The sequence goes on from CALNHX010011877.1 coordinate 1,827, forward strand.
AATAAAAATGCGAAATTGTTACATTATATCGATCAATCTACCGTGAATCTAAAATTTTTAAATAGTTTAGATAATATTTATGATAAAACGTTGTAATAAAAATGCACAACGAGCCTACTTAACTGAAATTTTGCTTTTCGAAATGATTGTATCAGAATATTTTTCAATGAAATTGCTGTTTTTATTCAAAGCTTACTAAAATTGCAACAATTTAGAGTAATGTATTTTGAAAATTATTATTAAATTGTCATTTCGATGCCGACCCTCGCCAAAACCTAGTGATTTATTTTAAATTTGACTGGTGCGTTTTATAAAAGGTGTGCTTCAAAGTAACTAAGACGCTTTACTTATAAAATAAAAACCAAACATGACAATCTCGTGACAACTAGGGTTCAATCCCGACTTGGGGCAGGCGCAAAAAGCTTTTCTTAAATTAAATAAAAGTGTTTGCGTTTTTATTTTCGTCCGTTTGCATTTATACTGGGATTTTTAAAACGAAAATACAGTTTTGATCGATATAATGACAAAATTTCAACCGGTTACTTATAAAATAAAAGCCAAACATGTCAATCTCGGTGTTACAAATTAAAAAGACCGTCGTGCCATCAAACCTGCACCGATTTGTTGGAAAAGAATATGCAGTTTTTTATAAAATCCAGGTTTTGTGCAGCGTCGTGTTCGGACCGCCATTTTATACAAATAAAAGCTTCGATTCGTTCTAGAATTATTCCGTTGTTCGATGGGCAATGTTTTAAAAATTCCACTCATCGCTGTTCGTCACAACATGCTTTTTCCAGGAGCGACAAAATCATATGTTCACTGATTTTAAGGAAATGGCTTGCAAATTAAATTAAAAACGCCTAATTGTAATTTCTTCAAAGTTTAAATTGATATTATAATGAAGTTTGAGCATAATTTAAAACAATAGAGAGAGATGGCTGATTTACCAATTGAAATTCAAAAACGGGCGCCAGAGAGTGGAAGCGAGAGAAAATTTCCACTTTACGTAAAGTATGAGCGCAGACTGCAGATTCGGTGATATCATAGCAAATTCCTTTGTCTGTGCTAACAATCAAGTTAAAGCCTGCATTTCAAGGCTTCAAATTGTACAAAAACAAATAAGGCGCACCGATATTCATATAGCTTTCAAACTTTCGTCGGTTTTTATAAATACTTAATTTAATAAAATACAGCAGCGGTTAAAAAACAAAGCATTTGAATAATTCAGCTCTTTTATTTAAGCTCTATTATAAAAAGCCTAGTTGTAATTTCATAAAATAATCGAACGTTAAAAGTCTATTTGCTTGTTCGTAAATGAATGCATTTTGCATTTGAATAATTACATGAACACAGTTAGAAATTTCTTTGGCCACATAAAATAATCGAACGTTAAAAGTCTATTTGCTCGTTCGTAAATGATTGCATTTGCATTTGAATAATTACACGAACACAGTTAGAAATTTCTTTGACCATAGCACCCGTTCCACTTCATAGTTTAAAATTTGATATTATAATGACCTTTGAGAATAAAATTAAACAAGCACATAGATTGTAATTTCTTCAGACAAAATTTAAGCTGACATTACAAGTGAACCAATGTCATGCTTTTTAAGTTTAACCTCAAACAATTATTCAAGTTATTCCTTCCCTGCTAATTTGGCAGTGGTTTCGCTATATAGTAGGCAGAGACAATGGGAATCTCGATAATCCATTCATGCGCATCACTCAAAATACGCGTATTTATATACGGGACTAAAATGATTAATTTTAGCAAAAGCACTTATGAAATCATTTTTAAAAATTTTATCAACCTTTTAAGTCTATAGACGATGCAACTCCATTCATATAAATTATATTTTTAAAAAAATATTTAGTTTTAAAGTCTGGCAGTATGACGTCAGAGCAGTGAAATGGGTTTTCGATAGCCACATTAAAATTTGCAGCGCCGCGGTGGTGTCGAGGCATTCACGGTTGCAGCTAATTTTGTGAACACGAACGTAGAGCGTTCAAATCCAGGTCGTCCAGAAATTTTTTTAAATTAAACATCCATTCTGTGAATGCAAGAGAGAGACAAGGAGTACAAGAGAGGGAGATTTACCAGTTTAAAATTCAAATATTTGCGCGAAAATTAAAATTAAAACAGCCGCGAGAAGTGCGCACGCAGAAAACAAAGATGGCCGACACCCAGGAAGTTTAAATTCAAAAAATGGAACTTATAGAAAATCTGAAAAATTTCAAATTCAAATATTCGCGCGAAAATGCGAAAATTAATTAGATCAATCCGCGGTTTAATTCCCGGAATTAGGTCAATTTAATTAGGTCAATTAATTTAATCGGCCACAAATCAATTAAAAGTGGTGGGGGTCAACGGTCCTCTTTCTACTAATACATGCGCAGAGGCTCTACAATCACAGGAAATGTATATAGAGAAATAATTCAAAATTTGAAAGCTGCTATATATTGTTATGGTATATTAATTGTTGTGTATTGGATGTTATTTAACAAACAAATGAATTTAATAAATTAATATCTCATATGGGTCGAGTCTCTACATCCTAGCAAGTATTATTTTTAATAATTTAAAAGAAATTTCTTTGCATAATGGCGATTTAACTAACGGAATAGCTACCATACAGGCTATTATTTAACTAAAGGGAAAATCGCATTTCAACCTCATAAATCGCAAAATGAAGAAGTTCGCTATCCTCGACGATTATCTGGGATTACGTAATTAAGCGTTTCCTAGGTGATAACAATTGCCGTAAGTAAATACACGTCACAAAACAAAACACACTCAAAGGAGGCTACTGCCGGAAGTTCTCAAGAACCGACGCCATCACGAAATGCCTTAAATTCTGTCTTTTAGGTCAAGTTTTCTGACATTTTTTTTTGCCTTTGGAACGGAATTAGGGCCCAACTCCAGCTCCTAGCACGACCTACGATGCTTGGCCCCTTTTTTGTCTGCCTTTGCCAGCCCATCCCAGCCGCTGCACCCCGCCGCAGAACGATTGCTGTGATACCAAAAAATTGCTTCTACCTGTCCCCGTTACTTACACCCAGGGCTTTGCCGCTCTCTATGAAGGTCACTGCCTACCTCCAGCTTCCAGACGCTCCAATTACTCTGCTAGAACCTTCAAAACAGCCACCGAAATACAAGCTAACACTTGACACACCGTTAAAACACTTTTTCAACCTTTTGCAGAGCTGCTACTAATGAATGCACTCCACTAAACTACAGTACACCCACAGGACATTCAATCAGTTTTTAAACTCACTTAATTGGGAAAAGGTATTTATTCACAATTTTACAATTATATATCGGGAAAGTAAAAATAACAACATCTTTCAGCATGGCTTCCTCCCCCCAATTGTTTGTCTTCGATACTTTTGCATTGTTTCCAAGCCTACTCTGATTATATTTTGTTTAAATCAAGGCTAACACTATTTTAAAACAGTTTTACAATTATTATGAAAACCAATACTATTTTATACTATTTAAAAGATTAAACTAGCACATTTCCGGAATATTTTATAAAATATTGTTTGTTATGCATGAAATATTTTAATTGCTATAATAATCATAGAGGCTTAAATTGTGTCCATTTTAAAAACCCCACAGCAACCGTTAGAAAATTATGCTGCTTCATGACAATTGTAGAGTGCATAAAGCTCGAACACTTTAGGAGCAATCAATGATTGCAGTTTTGTAATTAATATGAGATAACCATTTTACAGCCTTGACTTACTAACGAGCGACTAGTACCTATTTCTAATAAAAACACATTTGCGGAAACGTTTTTCCTTCGATGAGAGGTTTTTTTGCAGTTATGCAAACCAAAATTTTACTAATTGACGCTATACGGGTGCTCAAATTTTGCCAATTTAATAATTTCGGTTATTTTAAACAGAGCATTCTCTATACTTTTGCATTTTAAAAAAGCTTTTTGATGATTCTTCTCCTCGTGTCCCATTTCATACTCCTAAATTCGACCGTTTTTGGATAATCTACATGTGCGCTCGTAGAAGTTAGACTAACTGCCCCGACATACATTTTAAATAGTTCGTGTTTCACGATAACCTACTAGAAATACTATACAGAAGTGGGCTTGCTACTAACACGCCAGAACTTCTTAAATCTCATTTCTAAACTAGGCACTTTATTGTGAAATAAGATGGCAACACATCTATCAAATTTAAAGTAAAATCGAGAGTTTCGTAGGGCTCAGAGTTACGACCGTTATTGTTTTTAGTATTTCTAAATGACTTGTCGGATGACATTCAAAATTCGAAATGCTTCTTTTTTGCAGATAATATGAAATTCCATTGTAAAATTGAGCAATTAATGATAGTAGAATATTAAATATTGCTTACATGTTTATAAACGGAGCCTATCGATTAACTTGCTTTTTTAATATTGATAAATGCTCCCAAATGATGATAAAACCAAACAAAATACTCTATAATTATGATATGAACCGAATGAACATTCTTCGGGTAGATAGTATTAAAGATCTAGAAGTAGAATAGGATTCTAAATTAAAATTTGATTCTTAAATTGAACGAATTAGAGGTAAAGCATTGCGCAGTTTGAGCTTTATTATAAGACAGAGAAGTAAATTTAAACAAATTCAATCTTATTTTTTTTTGCATATTTATTTTGTAAGGCTGAAGCTGCAATGTTCATCCATCGTGTGGTATCCACAAACAGTAGGACACAAACAATAGATAGAAAAAATACAAAATAGAATTCTAACGCATTTATATTTTAAAGAATATTATAATTATCCCAATTATCTTACCGTGAGAACTGTTAATCTCTGTGAGGAGTTTGAAATGTGTAGATTAAAAAAATGCAGAAATTTTAGTATGATAATGTTTGAATGTAAATTGTTAAATAATCAAATCAATTACTCGAAACTCTTTTTTCTACTAAATTTTAAAATTCCTGCCACACCTTTAAGACCTATCTCAATCTCTGCCCTACTTCAATCATCATATACGCGAAGATCGCCTATCATTAATTTTCTAACTATTGGTAATGAAGTACTGTAACAAATGACTTGGATTTTGAATTCGATTCAAAGACTTTTCCAAACTTTCTTAAATACCATTTTGAGCTATTAAGTCTTGCTTAAACTATTCATTTAAATAGCTTAATTCAGGCTTATGTCGTCCAGCATCTATATATTTCTTTAGCTGCTGCGTTCGGTTTTTAAATAGTAATTAGTTTTAACGTTAGCTGTAATTTTGATTAATGTAGAATACCTATTCTTACGTAACTAAGCAATGTCTGTTTGAGAATTAAATAAATAAATAAATAATTGAGCCTGAACACAGAACAATTCGAGCCCTTAAAGTCTTTTTTATTCTACTGCATGGAAAGGCTATCAATTTAGGCAGCGTTTAGAGGCCGAAAACTCTCACTTTTTTATTTTAGTAACTTCTACTTTTCGGTAGAAATAACTATAACAACAAAAACTAACATTTCCATTGCTGATGGCTTTTTAAATTTTCCACTTCTAAACTTACATACAAACCACATTTTTTAGTTATAAACAAAGTGAACCATAAATTTTGCACAACAAAGTAGAGTAAGCGCGACAGTATGACAACAAAGATTTTCTACACATTTTCCGGAGCTTTGGTATTTAAACTTTTTGCGATAGCCCATGGAAACGCTTTTTAATTGCTAATAAGAACTGGTCTCATTGGCTTATTGAAACCAACAGTTAAAACCAACAGATAGACAAATGATACACGGAGAAAACAAAAGAGGATTAACTATTTACAAAGTTGAATTTAAAATTACACAAAAACTATAGATCTAAGCTTAAAACTAATATCATTTAGGATCTGCGCATTCCAATGAGCGTGTGTTGAAATTTTCGCTTTATTTGATCGCAGTTCCCCCACAAAGTATTTCTTGGTCGACCTTCACCATGGACCCCTTTGCCACCCAATCTGAAGCCGGAATATTGCTTAGTAGGTTTTTGTGCATCACCATTAATGTTGAACAGCTTGGGAATGATGAAAATTCAGAAAAATTCATTAACTTGCTATAATTGACAAATAAGTTTCCATATTTAGGCAATTTTAACATAGGTTACTCCACTCTTTGTCTTTGTAGGATTTCATTTCTGCCACCACAACGATCTGCCTTGTTGAAGGCATCGTTTTACGGAGGGCGGTCCAATAACTACTTAGCCTACAAAAGAAAAACAAAAATTTTGGAAAAATGGCTATTTATTTTTCAATATAGTCTCCTTTTAATTCGATACACTTGACCCAGCGATGCTCCAACTTCTTTAACCCGTCTGAAAAATAGGTTTTCTCGAGGTCTGCAAAGTAGGCCTCCGTGGCGGCGATGACCTCCTCATTCGACTCAAATTTCTACCCGGCGAGTGACTTTTTCAAATTTGGAAATAGAAAGAAGTCGCACGGGGCCAAATCTGGAGAATATGGAGGATGACGCAGCAATTCGTAGCCCAATTCGACCAATTTGGCCATGGCGAGGGCGGAGGTGTGGGGAGGTGCGTTATCCTGGTGGAAGAGCACTTTTTTCTTTGCCGTTTTCTCTTCAATTCGTTTTGCCCTTCTCCAAGTAGTCGATGTGGATCACACCTTGTGAATCCCAGAAAACGGTGGCCATCACCTTTCCGGCCGATGGGACAGTCTTCGCCTTCTTCGGAGCACGTTCGTCGGGTAAAGTCCACTGTTTCGACTGTTCCTTGGTCTCTGGTGTGTACCAGTGGATCCATGTTTCATCGACAGTCACGAAACGACGCAGAAACTCCTTCGGATTGCGCTTAAACAGCGTCAAACACTGCTCTGAAGCAGTCGCACGGTTGCGCTTGTTGTCCGGAGTGAGCAAACGCGGCACCCATCGCGCCGACAGCTTTCTCATGCCCAAAATTTCATGCAGGATATGACCTACGCGATCTTTTGAGATGCCTATGGTCTCAGCTATCTCGCGCACCTTCAATCGGCGGTCTGCTAATACGAGATCATGGATTTTTGTTACGTTATCTTCCGTGGTAGCTGTTTTCGGGGCACCTGGACGTGGTTCATCAAAAACCGATGTGCGACCACGTTGAAACTCGTTAAACCAATTTTTGACAGTCGCTATCGAAGGGGAAGAGTCACCATACACAGCATCCAAACGCTCTTTGATTTCACTGAGCGATTTCCCTTCCAAAAACAAGAACCGAATCATCGACCGATATTGCTCTTTTTCCATTTTTCTAAAATTCGAAGACACGTCCGCTTCCACACGCTGTCAAAACAAAACTACAAGCCCGATCAGGTTGAAATTTTGACAGTAGCCGTCTAGGAGAATGAACTACACGATAGTAAATTGTTCTTGCGATACTGGCGCCATCAGGCGGTGAGGCTAAGTAGTTATCGGACCGCCCTCTATGCCATGGATTGAGCATGCTGTTTTTCTGTTGCAGGTCTTGTTTTTAAGTACCTTGTCAGGTCATTTTGTATTTTAATTAGCCACCTAGGCTTTAGGGCAGCGTGCCCGTATGCTAAACCCTTTTAGTTACTTATTTGGCTTCATCGCCTAATTCCATAATAATGATTTTGCACATATTTGGCCTCAAACGCAGTATTTCTCGTCATCCGGGGCACCCCTTTGTTGGTACTTTGACAATCGGGTGTTAACGCTCGCAGGATTTCCGAACCTTCTAGAATTTACGCTGTTGGTGTGACTGCGAGGCCTCGCGCTCTCTTCGTCACCGGCACTTATTTGTTTTATTGGGCGTCTCGCCATTGGCTGTCTTTGTCACCGGCACTTATTTGTTTCATCTTATCGCCTCACGATTGGCTGCCGAGATATAGTCACGTGGGGACGCGACCGATGTGTCATGTTGCAGCGTTTCCCTCTGGGCAGTTGATCGCAGCCCGTTGCAGAAAGCGTTCGTGTGGTGGTTGTGTTATCCAGGCGGCGTCCTTTGGCACCTTAGGTGCCCGAGGACGCCTGCCGCTGTTGATTAATATTGTTGCCGTGGAGGCCCCCTTTGGTGTTGCCCATTTCGAGGTGTTTCAGCGAGCGCTGCGAGAATTGTTTCACCTTCGAGAGGTGTTGTGGTTGTGCGAGTTCCGAATTGTTCCGGCGTAGCATGGGTGCATCTTGAGTCCAGTTTCTGCTCCCGTAAGTAAGGGGTCGTCCCCTTCATCTCGACATTCGAGGATCTGTCCCGCAGAACGTAAGTGGCCCATTTTCGTCCGTCAAGTTGTACGCGTCCTGACGCGTCGCACGTCGCCATTATGACGGATACCCACTCATCACTATAACGGTCGAATATCGAATGTACCTGCCGCCTAAGACTGCAGCCTGTCGCAACTCAACTGTACCAGGCTTCCCGACCGCCTACGTATTAAGGTATATGTATTTGAACTGATTACCGTTGTGAACGCGAGTGTTCCTGTCCCGCGGGGAGCATTAAGTCCCGTGTGCGAGTTGTTTTGGAACGCCGCGAGCGAGCCCGTCACGTCTCTTGTGCCTACAGGCACTGTCGTCATATTTGCCCGCATTTCCAAATTACAGACTGTCTATTTTACAAGGGCTGGCGTTACTGTATGTTGCATAAGGCGTCGCGCCCACATGCTGTGCGTTCATTTCAAATTACCGATTTTCTATTTACAAGGGCTTGCATTACTGTATGTTGCATAAGGCTTCGCGCCCACATGTTGCGCATTCATTTCGAATTTTATACTGTATCTTTGCACGGGCTTGCGCCTAGTGCTATCTTGTGTATTCTGTACATCTGTCGCTAGGTTTAGAACGTGCGCCAGCTGGTGTTTTCTTAGATATAATATATATATATAGGGCGACGCATTCCGCTGCCCCATTGTAACCCGTGATTCAATATATGACTTGTTAATTAAGGGAACTATTGTTTTGTTTCGACTTGTGCATGTTCTGTTTCAGATAAGCGCCCCTTCAGTGTAATGATTATTGTACGACGGGACGAGGGAGCCTTGAGTGTACAGGTGGGTGAGACAGCTGCGTAGTCGCGGCCGGATGGCACCTAATTACAATCTTTGCATAAGGCAATCCCGAAATTGTTATTTGCACTTGCAACTCTTGAGTAATCCTATCGACGGCGTGTCTTGAATACTTCGCCCCGTCTAACCGCCCAGGCCCGGTTATCCGGGTTAAGACAGGCTTGGTGGCGCCCTCTTTATTTTACCGTTATTTACCGACCCTCTGGCCGTTACCCTTAGATAATCTCGTTAAGAACCCGCCCAACTCCACTGAAAGTCTAGCCGGCCTATCTTGTTGCGGCTGGGTAGCGGCCTAGGAGATATTTCGTCCCGGTTTCGTCAGTTACGGCCCGCGCCGGCCGTTTCGTTATTGTATGAGCCGGTGCGGTGTCGTAAAGTCAGTTTAAGACCGTAACAACCTAACCTTAAGGACATAACTCGTTTAGCACGAAATTCAGCTATAAGATTTGTTTATAGACTACGACCTTGTTACACTAGTCGATAATGTTGGATATAGTTCACCCGCTGACTGTCTGCCAATCTTCTCTAATGTGTGCGCAAGTGCGGAGTTAAACCACAGACTGTAAATGTATCAACTGTCATTTGTTTTTACTATAGTGCCCTTTTACCGACACAATAACAATTTTTAACATTGCTGTTTTTATAGGCAATGATTACTATTTGCTTAAAATATTGAACTTACAGGTGCAATAACTTACTGCAATTCAGCTAAGTTGCTTTAATACTTTGACATTTTAATCAATATTCTCGGGTTTTAGGTTCTCCCGGTCCCGATCAAGTCGATCCTGCGTCGTCGTACGTTGAAGTCTGCGTTACACAGAAATTAACTTCCTGGATGAACTAATTACAATTAACATTGTTATTACATCGTTGTACCACATGTATTGCACTGGTATTTAGCCCTCAAATCAGCTCTGATTGCAGTACAAGCAAATAACAAATCAAATCACTAAAGCACAGAGTTGTAATAATGCAGCCATCTGAGAAAATTCACATAAATTGCCAAATCATAATAACACTGGTATAAATGGCCAATGACATTGATTGGATTTGAATAGGCACAGAAATATGGAAACTCAAATTCCGTGTATTGGGTTTAGCAATATAATTTTAAACATAATATAATAGATTTGGACAAAGTAGAAGCCGAATCTAAATTAATTAGGAACTGGCACAGAAAGTTCAAGTTAGACGCAGCTTAAAAAAGGAAGCGTAGAAAGTAAAGTCATTAGGGAATGAATAGGAAATGAACATTTTTAGAATAAAGGTGAGAATAAGAATGACCAGAAAGATAAGGCAAAGAACATAGAAAAGCCAGACAAGTCATTTATTACATGCAAATACAAGACTTGGGAATTTGAAGAGATTGCAGTGGCAAGAAATTAGATGGAATTCAAATAGCAGGAAATGAGACAATATTGGTGTATTAAAAAACGATTCAGTGTAGTGATAAACAATGGGCATTTAAGTGTTATAAAATCAAGTGAGTGGCGCATTAAAACGATGAGAAATGAACAATTCAAAAGACAATAATTTTAGTATGTAAGAAATTGTAATTAAATTATCAAATATGTTAATTTAGTTTATAAGTTGTGTAATTGTACATGGTTGAACTTCCTGCAGTTAAATTTGTAGACAGTGTTTTGTCAAAAACGACCAAAAGGGAGCAATTGTTTTGAATAAATTGGTGAAAGTTGCCTGATTTTTGCTCTGACTTTAAATAAAGAATTTTAATAGAAGGCATAAAAATATTTAAATAAAAATAGCACCATCGTGATCAGCGAATTGCAGTGTATAAGCCCAATTGGAGGCAAGATTTTCCACGCACTTGAGTTATTTTTCGTTCCGAGGCGACTTCGGCAGAAACGGCTACGAGACCAGCTCCCGCAGAACCAATTTGCAGCATCGTGGGAAGGCCTAGGGTGTCAAGATTGTTCCGGCAGCGCCGCACACCAGGTCCCAACACAGCACAGCAGTCCGAGCAGTCCGGGGGCGCAGATTTCAGCCAAGATCACCATAAAGTGGTTGCGACTCCTACGGATGTGAGGTTAGTTTATTATGAAATTTTTATCCGCGCGATTGGCATGAAAATCACATCATACCTTAATTACGACCTGGAGTAGAAGAAAATCATAAAAGTTCCTCTGCATGGCGAGGTGTTTTCCCAGGATTTGCGAAATAAATCGTCAGTTGGAGGTCCCAGTAAACAAAAGCAGTTTTAAGCGTCCTTTTAGAGTGGGCCAATGATAGATTTGCCTGAAAAACAATAAAACGATAAGACGCTACTTGAAGGCGCAATTATTCAAAATCTTACCGTAAAAAAATCTGTTTATTTAATTGCTTGATGATTCAGTTTACACGCGAGCTGACAGGTGACTTGAACGTCTTGTGCGAGATTTTGACATTTCAGAATAGCGACGGCGCAGTACGCTTTTTTTAAGATCCCCAGTCTACTTTTTCAGTGGCGTACCGTTAAAATTTTAAACTTACAAATTTAGGAACTTCAGACCCGAGAATTTGAGTTTTTCTTTTCATGTCTCTGTTTTCAAATGAGCTAGCGAAGTTATTGTATCAGATGAATGGATTAAATAAAGGGCAAACTACCATAAGAATAATTCTTAATTTGGCGTACCCAACAAAATAAGTTAATCAGCCAGTTTGATCATAGCAAATAGTAAAACTAAATATTGTGTGGTGACTTGTTTTATTTACACAATTCTAATTACATTAATTATCTCGTGCACAGAAATCATTGCAGTATATCTACTTTTTGTGCAACCTAGAATGATTTATAAGTGCAACGAGTCGAAAAATATAATGCTCTATCCATTCGTTTCACATCCAACAAGTAAGTATTAAATTGATTCCTTTAATTATTCGTTTGACTAATACAAATTGATTATCTCAGGTGGTCGTTACCCATCAACATCAGTATCACAACTTTCTACTGAAAATGATGTTGCTCAAATTTAGTTTAAGCACGAGATCTGTTCTAGTTAAAATTTTCTTTTATTAGCGCATATTGTGTGTTCCTTAGTTATCAGCAATTATATTTGTAAGTAGTAAAAATTATAGTAATATATAATAATAAACAGCCAGTATACCCCGTCACTATATGGTGTGAGGTTTAGTAGTCTTCCTTCTTGGTACTATATTACCTAGCGCACACTCTTTATCCATGCCCCTTTGTCCCTGGCCAATGTACTGCTTCACATTTACTACTCACAATTGCTCTCACTTTCAATATTATCTTCGCTTCTCTGTCTTCTACCATTCCTATTAAATGTCTCCACTTTGTTTTATGCTTCTTCCAATTTTGTTTACATATTTTTTTCGTAGCCGTTGTAGTATTCTTTCAGAAACCTTTAATGTGCATAATAATGAGCTGCATTCTTTTTTATCATCTTTCTTATATAATGGTTATTATTGCGGTTGTAAAGTATTTTGGCATAGTTTTTTCCACATAGACCTTGCATGGCACCGCTGTAAAGGTTTTGTTTCTTCTTCCCCCATATTTTTTACATTTCTCCAGTTATTCTTTCATGTTCTGGTGATTTTCCATGTTTCATTACTCGCAGTGCTTGCTTCTCTCTTAGTTCTCTTCTCTGCTCACTCACTTTACTTTGGTTTCACCTTCTTCATAAAACACGTTATCCTTCGTGGGCAGGAGAACTTCGGAATACGTATATAACATATATATCCGTTTAAAATGATCTCCGATGTCTTCTAATTTCCAGTCTCTATCTTTCTCGATCACTGATCATCTTCCAGATCTCTTTCTCTTCAATCGAGTAATTCACCAGTTAAGATAATACAAGAGCGAATTCAGTTTTGCAGAAATTCCAAATGTCAAAAAACGAAGTCTTATATTAGCAGTAGTATAGTAAATTCTATAAACAGGGACAGGTTATATCGAAAGATGTTGCTAAATTCTGGTAATAGTGTGATAAAAAGTACGTGTTTCCAATACAAAAATTCAACTCACAAATAAATTCAGAAAGAAACATCGCTGTATTACTAGACAAAAATAGAAACTCACAAGAATAACCTGAAAAATATGTGGTTGTTAGCAATAGAATCGTTAAACATGGACAATCATAAACAAAAAATCGATAAGTTAACAATAAATAATGGAAACGTTTATAACGAGGATCAACCATGTAAAGAATTCATAAATAAATGTTTCGATAATGTTAGTAATAAGTTAGCAGAAACCATTCCCATTGACCAAGATGAAACTGACCTAATGATTAATGGTATACGTGAAAATGGTAATTCCTTTTTTAAATCCTACAGATCCAGTAGAGGTTGCAAATGTAATAAAAAGCTAATATAGTACAGTAAAATTGTCGGAAAATACCCCGTCACCTTAAAAAAAATTGCCGCGCCGATTCCTCTTGCCCAGTAGTTTAGGGTCATTAGGCAAGTGTAAAACCAAAAAGGCGTCACCCCACCACTTGCCAAACAGCCGCCATCTTGATAACAATTGAATTTGTTTTTTCTCGCGATCTATTGGTCGCACAGAAAAAGTTATTGAACAAAAAATGTTAGAAATAAAATTCTACACATTTTTTATCCTTGCCGCGATACCGAGAAGTTGGTATTTCAAATGGTAGAGGGCGACAAAGTTACCAAAAATCTGTTTCCGCCATTCTAGCTATGTGGGGATGGTTTTTTTCCGAAAATTGCGAATGTGAAAGTTGTAGTGCTTGAAAAAATATGCACGAATCACGTTTAATAATGGGATTGATTTAAATAGTCTCCGAGTGACAGCCCTACACATTTTTGGTCATTGCCGCGATACCGAGAAATTGGCGTAGGTAAAAGAAATGAAAATTATGGGAAATGAATATACGAGCCGAGAATGATATCATTTGGCTCAGATCCGTAAAGCTCTTAAATTTGCTGGTGTAATATTTATTATAATATGATAATTGCAATTGTTTGTAAATTTGGCCACAAAAATGACCAAAATTCAACAAATTGGCAATTGCTTTACCACGTGCCATTTTTGCAAAAATAATACAGACAACCGACTGTCTATATGTTATTAAACAACAAACAGCTTGTTTCACTTCAACTAAAACATGCTACGGCGAACGAAATTATATTTTGATCGTTTGGGCCAAATCAAATGAATCGGTAACTTATTTGAAAGTTGGCATTCCAGATTGCAATTTTTAATAACTGAGCCATTAAAGCGCCTTATTGACCAAGGCTGACATGAGATTAACGAGCGTCCCCATTTGATCCATCAACGCCTTCATCATTTGTTTTAACTCCATCATGTCATTTGTTGATTGAACTGATTCGGTCATTACAGGTGGGCTGGTTTGACTTAATACATTATTATTTACTGAAGCCATATTAGGAACGCCTGACCTTGCTGCTTGAGCAAAAGTTAGGTTTGGTTGAACCGTTCCTAATTGTCTTTCTCGTAGTGTAGGATATATTTTTTGTTGTAATTGTTTGTGTACCGCGCATCCTCTGTAGTTAGCTGGGTGTGATTCCTTGCAGTTTACACAGATGACGTTGTTATCCTTAGTTTTTCTGGTGCAGTCTTTTGTTTGGTGATTGGCAGCACATTTCACGCATATTGGAATGTTATTACAATAGTTTTTTGTGTGACCAAACCTCTGACAACGCATACATTGTGGAATTTGTCTCTTAGCATGAGGTGCTTCAAATTGTACGCTGGTATTCATAAGTAAATTGATTTTGTAAATTTCCTTATTAGCGTCTTTTGATTTAAGATCTATGAAATACAGTGGCAGCGGTTTGTTTGTTTTGCGTTGTTTTACATTCCAAATATTAACTACTTCATGTCCCTTCTCAATGATGCTCTGCTTAATGTCTTTGATGTCTGTCGACGGATGTAGATTTTTTAAAACTACTCGAAAATTTCTATCTTGTTTCGGTTTGTACGTGTGAAATTCAGTATTTTTTTCAAGTAGAGCTTTAATTATAACGGTATATATTGAACTTTCTAAGGGCTGTACTTTTACTTGTTCGTTATTTAAAGTTTTTAGGATATATTTATCCTCAGCTATGGAATTAAGTAAGTCCACTAATGGTTTTATGTTTTGAACGCCACCTACAAAAATGGGTGGCGGCTTTGGCTCATTGTTAGCTTTATCGGTAGCTTTATCTTCTTCATCGGTAGCTTTATCTTCTTGCTCCATCTCCTCATCGGATAACGCTGAAAATCTGTTGTTGACTGATGCCGTTTGGCTCAGCCAGTATTCGGGCTTCTTTGCGCTGTTTTCGGAGCTCTTATTTTCTTCAGGATTTCTTTGTCTTTTTTTGGTGTATGATACTTGCTGCCATGAATTTTCCGAAGAATTTGGTAGAGGTGGGTATTGTGTAAATGATATTTGTGATGGGTTAGATGTTTGCGTGGCATTTGGATATTGGTTGTAGTATACTGGTGCACTATGTTGAGGTATTTGTTTTGATGGCAGGGGCTGCGTTAATGGATTAATTGTTGGAATTTGAATATATGTATTTGGTGAGTTTTGCTCTCCATATATAGCAAGCGAATTTGGTGGTGCACAATGCAGATAATGTTGAGCGTGGGCCATTGCCCCTGCTCGTAAATAATAAATAATCTACTCACTTAAGTCTGGTTGTATTGATAATGGCAAAATAAATACCAACTATCACGGGTCACTTGATATCTCGGAGCCCGGCGCGAAACAGCACAACCTTACTCGCCGAGATTCGAATATTAACTATGAGTCAACATACTCAAGAATTAATATGGTTTTTAAATATGCACACAATAGATGCTGTCTTAATATCAGAAACACACTTCACCGACAGAAGTCATGTAACAATACCTAATTACATCATCTACCATACAAATCACCCAGACGGAACTGCTCATGGAGGCACTGCTGTAATCATTAGACGAGGAATTAAACACTACGAGAAAATGGAGTATAAACATGCACACATACAAGCCACTAGTGTAGCTATAGAGAATATGTTCGGGGAAATAACCCTTACTGCGATTTACTGCCCTCCGAGGTATAACAACAAATGTGAAGATTTAGAAAACTTATTCAACATCTTAGGAAACAGATTCCTAGCAGGTGGAGACTACAACGCCAAACATACACAGTGGGGATCTCGACTTATTACAACCAAGGGCAGAGAATTGTTACGTGCTCTGGTAAAGAACAATTTAGGCTATTTATCATCAGGATATCCAACATATTGACCTTCTGACAGGAACAAGATACCGGATCTAGTAGATTTCGGTGTTGTTAAATGACTCAACACTAGGAGATTTTTAGTTGAATCTTGCTTGGATCTTACTTCTGATCACACACCAATTATTGCGACAATGCACGCGCAAATACTGGATAAATCAAAAAGGCCATCCTTGTATAACGGAAAGACTGACTGGGATCTGTTTCGAGAAAAATTAGATGAAATAGTGACACTAGATGTTCCTCTTAAATCAGAAATTGATATCGAAAAAGCAGTGGAAAGCTTAACCAAAGCAATCCAAATTGCAGCATGGGAAGCTACCCCTGATAGCTCAGCAACACATCAAAAAGAAAATTGTCCAATTATTGTTAAACAAAAAATCTCTGAAAAATGAAAAGCTCGGAAAAGGTGGATGTTAACAAGATCAGAACTAGATAAACGAAGGTATAATACCTTAGCAAGGGAGCTGAAACACCTACTACAGAATCTAAAAAACGAATCCATTAAAGAGTATCTTCAAGGGCTAACTGCAACAGAAGCAACAGATTACTCCTTATGGAAATCTACCAGAAAACTCAAAAGACCACAGCAATCAATCCCACCTCTTCAAACTCCTGATGGTAATTGGGCACGAACAAACCAGCAGAAAGCTACATCATTTACCGAACATTTATCCCAAGTTTTTCAACCATTTCCCTCCGTCTCACCACCAGAGGAAGAAACTGAGATCTTACAATCACTGGAATCGCCGTATCAAATGGATCTCCCACTTAAAAAAATAAAACAGAGCGAGGTCATGAGAGTCATACTCAGAGAAACCAATCCAAAAAAAGCTCCCGGACTTGACCTGATAACGGGAAAAGTCCTGCACGAGTTATCCAAAAAGTGCTACGGAGCTATTACGCAAATTTTCAATGCTGTCTTAATGCTTGCATATTTTCCTAGCTACTGGAAAGCTGCACAGATTGTTATGTTAGCTAAACCTGGAAAAAATCCAAGAGAGGTTTCATCTTACAGACCAATTAGTCTATTGCCAGTCTTAGGCAAAGTGCTTGAAAAGCTTATTTTAAAACGCTTAGAGCTCATTATGGAGGACAAGAATCTAATACCAACACATCAATTTGGATTTCGGAAGCGACATAGCACGATAGAACAAACCCATAGGTTAGTAAACCAAATCAGAAATGATCTCGAAAGAAAATGCTATACATCAGCAGTGTTCGCAGACATCAGTCAAGCATTTGACAAAGTTTGGCATCTCGGCTTATGTTACAAGTTAAAGTCTATGTTCCCCCATGCTATGTATGCTGTTCTAAAATCTTATCTAACCGACCGCCACTTTGTTGTTAAACACGAAGAAGCAATTAGTGATTTATATCCTATTCACTCCGGAGTGCCTCAGGGCAGTATCCTTGGTTCGGTACTGTATTCGCTTTACACGGCAGATCTTCCTTTGACCAGATTAACGGCAACCGCTACCTTTGCTGACGACACAGCTATATTAGCTTCACACTATAATCCCATCACCGCATCAAGAAACCTTCAACTACATTTAAATAAATTTCAAGACTGGTTGCGGAAATGGCGTATCAAAGCTAACGAAAGCAAATCTGTTCACGTAACATTTACTTTGAAACATGATACTTGTCCTCCTGTTATACTAAATGGTAATCAAATACCCCAATCAGAAGACGCTAAATATTTAGGAATTCATTTGGATCGACGACTGACGTGGCGCAAGCACATCTTTATGAAACGAAAACAGTTAGGCCTCAAATTTAGACAAATGTACTGGCTCTTTGGCCGAAATTCTGAACTGACAGTAGAAAATAAACTTTTGTTGTACAAGGCAATTTTAAAACCGGTTTGGACTTACGGAATACCTCTGTGGGGGACAGCTAGTGCTTCCAATCTAGAAATATTGCAACGCTTCCAGAACAAAGTGCTTCGATCGATAGTGAACGCTCCGTGGTATGTGCCAAACATAGTGCTACATAATGACTTAAAAATAGCAACAGTGCGTGAAGAAATAACACAGTGTAGTGTACGATACAGAGACAAACTAGTGGCGCACCCCAATGATCTTGCATCCAATTTATTAGACAATGATGACGACAACAGACGGCTGAAACGTTTTAAGCCATCAGATTTACCTACTCGATTTAATTAATTACTTTCTCTATGTACATTAAAACTGTTTTAGTTATATACAAAATTGAGGTTGTCTGATGGGACATCCTTCACATGTCATGTATTTTCCTGTGCATACCATGTACTTATAGGCTGGTACTTCCCGGACTGATTGTACACATTCTTGGAGTTAATAAAAAAAAAAAAAAAAAAAAAATTGTTAAGAAGTACCTATCTATTGATACTTAAACAGGAAACGCCAAATAGTATACTATAGAACAAGTGCGTGAAGCTATCTTCTTTACACGAGTGTGGAGATTACGACACGAACCGTAAGCGAGTGGCCAACCACATAAGTATAAAAAGAAATCACTCATGTGTTGCACACTGTATTTCTTCTAGAACCTTACATTTAAGAAAGATACTAAGAAAAAATGAATATAGCTTCATGTTTTTTATTACTGTAATTATAATTATCATTAACGGTAATACTACAATTTATCAGTATAAAGTTCAATTATTCAGAAGATATCAACAAAGATTATTTAAATTTTGAATCGCTTTACGCACTGATGCGCACTGTTGTTTACTTTATACACTAGTGCGATAACGAACTATTTTATTCACTGTTTGGAGTGTGCGAAGCTACTATTTTGCGCATGGGAGTGGAAAAATATTTTGGCAAATTACCTTCTACAATAGAAAATTACAGTTTGAAAATGTTAATGACGCATTTATTAGTGGCTCTCTCCTATGCAATCTTTTACGACAGCAAAAATTAACTTCACCCGAGCGGTTAACCAGAATAAATAAGCCAAATAATATTCGGGTGTTGTTTTTCCCTTTTCAAGTAATCCCAAGCGTCGTTTATTTATCTCGGAATTTATAAATACAGTTTACCAAACCACCCTCGCAGCCCTAGAAGCTGTAAACATTCCGGCTGTTTCCGCCGATTGTTTCTCGCATGACGCTCTGTTATGCACCGATGTCACATAAAGATGATCACCTTATGGCACTTGCAAGTATGTGTACGCGTTGCCTGATGTAAAAATAATCAAGCGAGGTTAGACCTGTTTATTTTTTCTATTTCAACACTAATATTGTGAGAATTTGAGTATTGTACCGAAAAACATGAAACACCGCTTGAAATCCTGCGGCAGGCGATGAGTAGGTGCTGACATCCACCTAAAAAAATAATCCGTTCAAACTATCGATATTTAGGGCTAAGAACATGAGTTTATGCTATTCGGTTTCTGGACGAACATTTAATTGCAGAACCTGGACATTTGTTGAAATTACTTTAGAAACGAGCAATTGAAAGTAACTCTACAAGTATTCTTATAGTTGTAACTAATAATAATTGTGAATTGAGATATATTTTTAAATAGGTCCAATAAAATAAGAGCCGCGCAGCAGTTTGATGGATAAAATATAAAAATATAAAACCTGGCAGATTAGCATAAAGCTGTTGATTAACTCTACACAAAATGTTTGATTATTGCTGTGCTGACGATGAACTTAAACGAAGCATCCTGAGGTGTTTTCGTATATCATAAGTGCGGTATGCGGGTTGTAGTGACAGCTCGATTTGCTGATGTTTAAGATAAAAATAGTGGTTTTTATAATATTGATGTAACATTCACATTGGTTAAAGTGTATTGCTATCGTTTATGATCTTTTGTGTTGTTTTAGCAATTATAGCAATGTGGTGTGTTTAAATCACTACTGGAATAAAACGTTTCCTTTTTGCTAACAAATAAATTTGTGTACTAAGTAAAAGCGTTTTACCTGCGTTTAAACGAGTCAAATAGGTGATGCTAAAATCAAAGATTGGATAACAATGATAATAAAATTTACTCAGAAGTTGTTCTGATGAAACAAGAGTACCACGATCAGGAGCTGACGACCTACAACAAACTGTTCGTCTGTAGCTGGAAATATTTTTACAATAATATCCGAATTCACATGGTGGTGTCTGTGTACCTGAAGAATCAGGGATAGTGTAGCTGCACAATAAAGATATAAAGCTTTGCATAATCTGAAGTTTTGATATCAAACATTCTTATCGCAAATAATATATTTTTGATTGCACAGTCTGTTATGTACTCCCGTTTGAGTAAAATATTGATATATTTTATGAGAACCCACCAACCTTAGGCGAAATAAGTATGATAAATAATGTTATTATTATATAAATGTGAACTGTCAGGCAAAATCTTGTTAGCTCTTGGACGTGTAAGTAACGAGAGTGAATTTTCGATCGTAAATTACTTTAAATTTCAGAGATAGTTTTGCCCCGTCATAATTGTAATGTGTACTTATCTCCCAGAATTTAAAGAAATTATAGATTATGCAGTTAATGTAGCAGAAACTAAATTATCACACTTTAGAATCTTCAGTTAAAACATTTTTCTGTTAATTCGACAATTTTTCAGTAACCTACAAAAATGATTTGTTATTTATGATGAGAAAGTTAAGGTTCAGTTTGTCAGTTTCAACATAAAACACTCAACGGCTAATCAAATTCATCTTATATGAGAGTGTAAAAATTATGTAATAACTAGATAGGTTATACTACGCACCAACCTATGAAAATAAATGTTTATTGCATTATTTCTCTGATTAGTTTTTAAATATAATTTTCTTTCTACAAGAATGAGTCATATAATCACTTCTGGAAATATACTAAGATCATCTTCCTTTTATCACATTCAAACTGCAGCATCTTACTTACGAGAATGGGAAGCAAATATATTAATTCGTGCAGCAGATCCTACAACTTTCCTTATAACATTCGCAATAGTTGAACCTCTTAAGTATTTTTTAATGCTTATTTTTTATTTATTTTTCTAAAAATTTGAACTATAGGAGCCTAATGAGCTTTAGTTGTGTGCTTTAGAAGTCTATGACGTTCTTAAAATTGAACAATCTCTACCAATATACTGTTGAACAACTATTTATAAGTTGTTTAGAAGAACTATAGTAATGCATCTACTATAAATTAAAAGTGAGGTCCGAACTTATGTGCTAAACGAGCTTTAACACCAAAAATATTTTTATTGATATTCATAGAAACATACCAAACGTACTAGTGATGGGTATAACCGGAGAATTTTCATAACCGAATTATTTGCATTCGAATGATATTAATAACCGAATGATTATTTGAATAATCGTTCGAATAAATTTTGCCTCTCGATTCGTTTCGATTTCGCCGGTTTGCCGGTTACGCGGTTCAGCGTCATCTGCATCGGCATCGTAACTTGAAAATAGCAGAGGAACTCAGTTAATCGTTAATTATAATAATTGTATAAATGATTTTTATTTGATTTCTAAGGAGTTTGTGCAATAAGTAATTGTGGATATGAATGAAATATATCTGGATACACCTTTATTGTTTTCGATTGCTGGCGATTTATAATAATATAATAATATATTGTTGTAATTGTATGTTTTACGGCTCGCTATTCTGCATTAGCTCGATTACTCCTACATTCTTCCGATCTATAACCAAAACATAATATGTACGTACATTATGTGTTATGTATTGGGAATTAAGAGGTATTTATTAAGAAGTGTAGAAAGAAAGAAATATGCGGGACTACTTGCTATCCGCAATAAAAAACAGTGGTAAAACGTTTATGTTTATCGATCGGCCGGGTTAAAGGCAGCAAAAAATTGATTTATGTTCATATCATATGACGACGGATCGACCGTGAGCCTCAGCCGGCAAGGAAGCAAGGGAGAAAACTGTAGAGCGAGAGGCCCAAATGGTGTTTTCAGTACAATCTGCCTTGCTTATGGTTATGAGTTATGAATGACGTATTATTTACAGAATTTCGATCACTCGCAGGTCGCTGAGATACGGGACGTAGTACGTATCACGATGAGGTTATTTTTCATTCGAATACTTGGAACGAAAACCGAGTTACATAAGTTATTTCAATAACCGGATAACCGGTTATTTTTCATTTGAATAAGCCCATCACTAAAACGTACTGCTGGCGTATACCTGATTTTATTTTCAGTTGATACAACATTCACATCATAAGTGACTACGCTATCGCATGTCACACTGGCGTTCAACACTGTGAGACAAGAGTAAAATACAATTAGTAAATGTTTAAATGGCATATGTTTTTAATATGATGTCATTAATGAAGTAATTACCACATTTGGTGAAACTATCGCACGTAAGGATTTCTTGTTTAAAGTCTTGCTAGAAAAAAAATCACTAAGAGATAACAAATAAGGAAAACGTAAATTACATATTTATTACAGAATTATAATGTATTGTAACACCACTAGTCAAAACTATGTAGAATACTTTTGGGGAGATAGTATAAATGGATCAAGTGAATAAAATATCACCGCTAAACTTACTCTCCAATACCCAATAGCAAAAGAATAAATTAACGATAATCTTACAACACCCCAATGTAAGATAAATATCGAGCTGTGAATACCTAAAGCAGTCCTATAACCAAAAGATTGCCACCAACTTAATTGTTAAACAATTCGCAAATCTAAGTTGGATAACTTATGGTGTTATCGCTATCTCAAATTACAATGAAGGGAAGATCTCCAAATTACGCTTATCAGACGCAAACTCTTGGATAAGCTAAAACCTATTATAGCCAGAACAAGACATAAATGCGGCTCAATTAAAGCGACATTTATTTGCACTACAGAGAGTGTCAGGTCATTTTGTATTTTAATTAGCCACCTAAGCTTTAGGGCAGCATGCCCGTATGTTAAACCCTTTTAGTTACTTATTTGGCTTCATCGCCTAATTCCATAATAATGATTTTGCACATATTTGGCCTCAAGCGCAGTATTTCTCGTCATCCGGGGCACCCCTCTGTTGGTACTTTGACAGTCGGGTGTTAACGCTCGCAGGATTTCCGAACCTTCTAGAATTTACGCTGTTGGTGTGACTGCGAGGCCTCGCGCTGTCTTTGTCACCGGAACTTATTTGTTTTATTGGGCGCATCGCCATTGGCTGTCGAGAGTCATGTGGTAACGCCGTTTTGGCTCACGCCACTTCAAGCGTCGTAACGCTTCTTGCGGGGCATTCAGCCGAGAGCCGTCGATCTAAGAGGTCGGATAGTGTGTGTGTTCGTGCGGCGCTCCCGCCCTTGGCGGGGGCGTCAGCCTTTTCCCGTCTCGTGCTGCTTCAGCAAGTGTTTGATAAACTGTTTCGCCTTAAGCGAGAGTCGGAGTTCAACTCAGGCCATTGAACAAGGGAGGTGTGTGTGTGTCGTTAGCGGCGATCTTATTACGCCAAGGCGTAGGTGTGATGGAATTCCATGCCCGGTTCTATGTCGTCACGTAAGGGAGTGTTCCCTTTAGCTCGTTGTGCGAGGATTCCGTTGAGGTAGGACATCACTTGGGCTAGTTTGGCCGTCGTAGCGACGTTTGTTGAAGCGCCAGCATTTGTCACCATTTTGGCGCATCCAGACCATTCACACGTCGGCCGTTTTAGCGGTGAATGAATTGCCAAAGGCAACCTGTTTCCCGCCAGCTGGACGGCATGCCGATCTCTTGGGCCGTCACCAATAAAATTAAGGTATTTGTAACCATTAAATCATACTAACTTCTCGTGCGCGAGCTGTGCGCTTAATCATGTGAATAATTGCTGAACTCTTGGCATACGTGCTGTAAGGCGGCAACGCCAGTTTGGTCGCGGTAAAATTGCATGTGCGCGAACTTGATGTGAAATCTTGTGCACCGTTAAAAACGTACCCTTCGCATCTTAAATTGTTGTCGCGAAGTGGCGTCGCTCGCTCATTTTTGATCTAATCACTTCCCTCACTTGGACTTTGCTGTGTTTGCCCAAATTATCATGTGAGCATTTTTATGAACAAACGTTCCCTTTGTGGGACTCATATGTCAAACTGCTTTTGATTTTGTACAGTTATGGGTGTTGTTTAGTAACAGTAGTGCGCCCATCAGCTGATGCTTATTTATAAGAATTAACGCAATGTTTGCGGCACTCTTTGCTGCCCCAATGTAAGAATTGAATAATAGACGCTTATCTAATTAAGAGACGCTTTATTCTTGGTCGCTTTGTGCATGTTCTGTTTCAGCGTGCGCCCATCATTGAGCAGGTAAATGTACGGTGGAGCCAGTGAGATCAGAGCGTGCAGGTAAGCTTGGTGGTGACATTGCCGTGGCTGAAAGAGCCCCACTTCATGATCTAAGTATTTTTGCCATCACGAAATCGTTGTGTGAGTTTATAATTCA
Source organism: Agriotes lineatus (assembly GCA_940337035.1). Taxonomy (NCBI): domain Eukaryota; kingdom Metazoa; phylum Arthropoda; class Insecta; order Coleoptera; family Elateridae; genus Agriotes; species Agriotes lineatus. The sequence goes on from CALNHX010011877.1 coordinate 26,430, forward strand.
CTAGTACCCCTATCGACGGAGTGTCTTGAATACTTCGCCCCCGTCTAACCGCCCAGGCCCGGTTATTCGGGTTAAGACAGGCTTGGTGGCGCCCTCTTTATTTTACCGTTATTTACTGACCCTCTGGCCGTTACCCTTAGATAATCTCGTTAAGAACCCGCCCAACTCCACTGAAAGTCTAGCCGGCCTATCTTGTTGCGGCTTGGTAGCGGCCTAGGAGAACTTTCGTCCCGATTTCGTCCATTACGGCACGCGCCGGCCGTTTCGTTTATGTATGAGCCGGTGCGGTGTCGTAAAGTCAGTTCAAGACCGTAACAAGAGGCAAATAACATATATACCGTGTGTCCCAAAAGTTTGGAATAAATTCAGTATTTCCTAATATGTACGTTTCTGGCTAAAATCCTCGGACCCGTCGATTTTTATTTTTATTTGTATTTTGTATTTTTTAAATAAAATGTATATATACAGGGTGTCCCGTGTATGAGGTATGGCGTTATCGATGTTTTTTTAATGGAAACCCCCTTGTTTATTACGGAATCTGAAAGAACGCATATTTTTACTTAGGTTAAGCTGATTTTTGAGTATAGATCAGATGATCAAAAATTAAGAACACATTTAAAAATTGCAAAATACTAAGTTTAGTAATTTCTAAAACAACTAAATTAAATGTACAAATTGTGCACCGTTGTCTGCCTGACAGTAACTAAGAAGACCGATATGTTTTTTGTTGATTGCTGTCATTGATAAAAGCTTAAAATCACACTTCTTAAAATCAAATTTAGTATTTTGCAAATTGATTTTTTTTTCTTAATTTTTGGTAATGTGACCTATACCCAAAAATTACCTTAGCGTAAGTAAAAAGATGCGTTCTGTCAGATTCCGCAATAAAAAAGGGGGTTTCCATTAAAAAAACATCGATAACGCCATACCTCATACACGGGACACCCTGTATGTATGCATTTTATTTCAAAAAAATGCTCAAATATAAATAAAAATCGACGGGTCCGAGGATTTTAGCCAGAAACGTACATGCTAGGAAATATTGAATTTATTCCAGACTTTTGGGATACACGGTATATAAGAAGGCAGTTTCGCAACTAAATAAGATATTGAAAATAGGGTATTTAAAGACAAGGTATGTACTACGTAATTGAGTCAGTACCTAATACTAACCCCGCGACGTATACTCGCTGCGTTAATAACATTCCATATGAAACTCACAATTTTAAATGTACAGTCGTGTGCAGATAAATCTGGGACAGTGTTTTTTTCACATGCAGATTCAGTTAAGAATTTGAAGAATATTTCCATGGATTTCCTCTTATCAGAGAGAGTTACGGGTTTCAGTACCTGTTAAAGTTTAATGTAACTCTTTCTGATAGCAGGAAATCCATGGAGATATTCTTCAATTCTTAACTGAATCTGCATGTGAAAAAAACGCTGTCCCAGATTTATTTGCACACGACTGTACATTTATCCCACAAATAATTAAAGCGCAAGGTACTTAGAAATACACTTTTGACAATTCACTATTATCAGTTCGTATACTCAAAATGCAAGGCGTATCTATTGAATACAACGTCGATCAGAAAAACGGCTTCAATCTCGTTTAGATGCTGGTTGGGGTGGGACCAACGTAGGTGAATCGCACAGACTACACAAGCGAAGTCGAAGCCGAACCGTAATCGTAATTAAATCAATAGACTGGAAAAACCCAGATGCCCAAGACCATAATAAAATCCCACAATCCATCTGCAAAAATAAGAAAAGCCTTCGGAAGTAATCCAGGACGTCTTCCTTAAAAACTTATAGAATTCTTTCAACAGGGAAATATGAAAATAGAACAGCATGTAATTTATAAAACCAAAAAGAGAAAACCCTGATACAATAGAACGCCATTAGCTTACAAGCGAAGAGTGTTTAAAAACTACTAACTTCTGGCGTAAATCGGCTCAACGTTTTCTCACCAGTCCTAGGTAGCATAATCAGAAGGTGTAGAGTTACTAAAAGACATCTCTAAACGGGATAAAAGTTACATAAAAACCAATGAACGGTCTAGAACTAATCAACGACCGGGCTTACCTTAAAAACCTGCTATCTCCAATCCATTGAACGGCTGGCGTATTTTCCAGGACACTAAAGGAAAGAAATATTTACGAAGATTCAGTAATCCACCCAACGCAAAGTTTTTTAATATTTCGTTGGATTATTTTTGGAGTCCGAAGTTGTACATTTGGAAAGCAAAACACAGAGTGACAAAATGGCAACGGAAGCTACTAAATGACCGTGCTAAATCTCACGGCAACCAGTCGCATAGGAATCTATGCGTTTGTTTGCAAACAATATGTCCCAACAGAACGCGTCTTATAAGTAAAAACAATACGAAATATCATACGCGAGTTCAATTACGGGACAATATACACCGCCTAGCACGAGCTGCTAACCTTGCTAAATAAACCAATACGGTAATGGCCTCCAAAGCGTCAAAAGGAACTCAA
>CALNHX010011878.1:0-28925 GCA_940337035.1 Agriotes lineatus
AATAGAAGTCTGACAGCGTCAGATCCGAACTGTAAGGTGGATGTTCTAACTCAGTATAGTGGTATTGTTGAAGAATTAGGTTGATTTTTGCGTCATGAGACAGATCGTAATGTTTTTTGACAATAGCTGCACGCAGTTATTGCCACAAGTCTCTGCGTTGATTGAAGAACTTTATTACCATGAGTTTTCCAGCTGAAGATAGGGTGCGAGCTTTCTTTTGGGTGAGAATAAGCACTTTTTATGAACACATTACATGGAAAATTTCGTACTCAGGCACCAGCCGTTAGGCCAATTATAGGAGTCGCTGTACATTTTATGGGGACTTCCAACCTCACTAACGGCTGTCATTATGTTATTATGGCATCCGGGACCAACTATTTTCGTGGCAGCCGTACCACGAGGCGCCAAGCGAAGCAGCCGTGTAACACCCATCCAAGTTCTGACCAGAAAGGTTTTGTCTAGGATTGCAGTGATGTGTCCAAGTCTCATCACCAGTACTAACCGTATTAAAAAAATTGGATCGGCCTGTTTTGACAAATTTACTGTCTACGTAGCTTTTGCTCTGGAGAAAATAATCTGGAAACCCATTGTGACTATAGCTTCCCTGCAAATTGTATTAGCACGTTTAAATACAATTTGCTAGAGACCATCTGGCCACAGGAATTCGTGACACATAAACATTTGAGGCAACGCGGAGGGTAAGAAAAACTCGAAGAACTCCGTCAGGAGATCGGGCTGATAGTCTGGGAACGGCCAAGTATAAATCAGCGAGTTGCACAAGCTTCGTCGCGTCACTAAAATTACGCATCTCTACTTTCCGGCTCCCCCCTAACTATCATGTTTTAGTCCCACTCTACGTCCACCAGGTCGGGCCCCTCGAAGTAATATAAAAGGAAGATCCCCAGGGTCCGAACACTAGTTCGATTCCCCAACTCCTGACTGAGAAATTTAACTGCCTGAGCCACCCTTACCTGACCAGAAACTTTCCTTGGCTAGGTTAGTAAAACTGCAGAAGCAATTTGACCTGAAACCTCCCTTGCCTAGGTTAGTAAAACTGCAGAAGCAATCCTATTCATAACACACCCTGTCTTAATAATCCTTGAACGCAATGGAAGATCTTAGCACTTAGAATTAACTTAGCTTGTTCTGTTAATTCTTGTCGATCCTTGATTGCAATGTAAGATCTTGCTGCTTAGAATTGACTTACCCTGCTTTGTTAACCCTTGAGCGCAATGGAAGATCTTGCTTAGATTAACTTAGATACCTGTCCAATAGCCTGTGAAATCGCCCAGATAATAAATAATTTCTCTAGATAGCTTCCCACAAACGTCCGCAGTTCGAGGTCCACCGGGAATCACGAGCGGCCTAAATTCAATTTAGATCCGCGAGCTCGTTGAATGAGCTCTAGTTCAGCAAGGTCGCGGTCGGGCTTGAAAATTTTCAAATTCACATTTAGTATGATGAGCGTTCTCGTTTGCTCGGCCTGGGGTGGTTTTTAACTGCCCCAAAATCATCCTGGCTTGTGTCCTATCAATCCTAAAATCTGGAAAACCATGATCTGAAGTTAAATTATTTAATTTTGGGTCTGTTTATAGTCATTAGAGCTGCAGGAAGAGAGAGGACCACCGTGACCACACCAGAGAGACCGCCGCCTTTTACCCTCTCAACTGACCCCACCGCAGAGGCCCCCACGCAGAGGTTTTGGTGTATTCCATTGTACATATTTAAAAGCCATATTTGATTTTGTAACTTAGTTAAATAAAATAAACACCTATATAATTGACTCGACTTTTTTATTCTAGCTGTTGACAACTTTGGACCAGAGCTACTCGCTGGAAATAATAATTAACGTACAGTTCACAGAATTTAAGCTTGAACTTAAAACAAAATTTGCTAAAATGACGCAGCAAAATAGTGCAACATCTTGCTGAAATTTTACTCATACCCAATTTATCGTGCGGTATTGTGAAAACGCTAGTTTCGGATATTTTCAATGCTGTAACGATTGTTGAAACTTTCATACGACGATCCAAGTTTTCCACTTTCTTGCAGATTCCTACATTTGTTGCTTCTGCAGATCTTCCACTTCCAGGACCATCTTCTATGGATTCCCGTCACCAGCGAAACTGTTTTGATCAAATTTTAATTGTAATATACGTCGAAGCATCATGCTCATACACTACAATTATTAGTTCCCGGATTATTTTCGAACTGTTGCCTTCTCTTGCGAGAAACTTCACTAGACTTCTATACTCAATTTTGCAAGACTCATTTTCGACGCAAGACTCATTTTCGACGCAAAACACTCCAGAAAATAAATAACAACGAAGATACTCTTAATTTTAACGGCTGATGTACATCAATAAATTGGTTCTGTCATGCATAGGTAGATTAATTTTTAGTCTCTCTCATAGCTCGTATTTAAAGACAATCTTACAATTTGAAAAACTCTGTAGTTCTTTATGAATTAGTTTAGAATGTTTATTGATCAAGAAATTTAGATGCATAAGCAACAAACTTGCAGTTACAAATGGCAGAAAACTTATTTTCTATTATACTACTCTAACTCAATGACTCTTAAAATGTAATCTTTCAATTGACAAACTGTTGGAGTGCTAGCGTGAGATTTCTGAAACTCAGTTTCACCGAAAAGATAAGTACGCGTTAATCATAACCTTTTTAAAATACCATTCTTATGAGAAACAGGTGCGGTATGATTTCACCGCGATGTTATTATCGGGCATAATATGTAAGTTATGAGAATTTTTAAATATCCATGGTATTCCCATATAACCTTAAATGGAACGTGAACCGAGTTTGCTATATTGTCTATCTTACTATTTTACGCTAGCGATGCTTGAAATCGAGGTATTTAATGGGAACAATTTAACTGTAAAATAAAGGCAAGTGATAATTGCCGGTAACTGCTTAACTTAACAGGTATTAATATAATTAATGTCATATCCGGTTATGCGATGGTATGATGATATTAAAAAGATGGCAGGACTAAGGTGGATAGACGAAGCACAGAACAGAGAGCGATGGAGGAGAAGAAGGGAGGCCTATGCCCAATACTGGGGGCAACAAGGCTATTAAAAAAAATGTCATATCATTTTTTATCGCGGTGTCTCACTATTTACTTCGTTTCTTATCTATAAAATCTCCCGTTATCATTTTTGAATAGCCTTTTTACTTCGTATTTTAGACGAAGGAAGTATTGTAATAACGAAAAAATCACCTTTCGAGATTTTTTCAGATCTTCACGATTCAAGGTCCCTAGATGACGAAAAAGAGGATTTCTCAATTCCGTCTGTCTGTGTGTCTGTCTGTCTTTTTGTTTGTCTGTCCGTCTGTCTGTTGGCAGTATAGCTTAAAAACTATTTGTCGGAGGAAGACGATATTTTGCATACATATTATATATCTACCTCGCATGAAACCGGTGCAATTTCATACAAATACATTCAGGGTGAGCACCTTAAAAAAATTAAATTTTGTTTATTTTTGTGTTAATTTTGAAATAAAAGGAAGTAATAACTTTTACATAGGTCAGGCTTTACATTTGCCGAAGGATCTCGTTAAAAGTAAGATATACAAATATGGTTAAATGAAAAAAAAGTTGCTTAATTAAGGGACTAACAAAATGACGCCTAGGTATCCTAGATGTTTTTTTGTTTGCTGAGTTATCTTTAAACTCGAATTTTTGGATTTTCTATTTTAGTTTTTCCTGAAGTTATACCTATATATATATATATATACACAAGGCGAAGAAATTCGACTGGGAAAGGGGTTATAGTCAACACCAATCTCAGTACTTGGGCAACGATTACAAGAGCTATTAATGGTTTGTTGAAATAAAACCACTTGATGCTAAGGTCGACAAGTTTCGAAATATATTTATTCCATTCTCAAGACCTAACTTAGTTAGGTCTTGAGAATGGAATAAAATGTCGACCTTAGCATCAAGTGGTTTTATTTCAACAAACCATTAATAGCTCTTGTAATCGTTGCCCAAGTACTGAGATTGGTGTTGACTATAACCCCTTTCCCAGTCGAATTTCTTCGCCTTGTGTAGTAACCACCAAGCTGTGAAAAGGACTTTGTTATATATATATATATATATATATATATATATATATATATAATATTAAAGTTAGAGCAAAACTGACAAAACTTCTTTATAGAAACATTTTATGGACTTCCAGATTACCTCATTATTTTTTTATCGGACGTTTTGTCTTTGAGAAACCATCATCAGCTTAATTTTTTAAATAAGTACTTTAAATATTTTCTTATGTAAAATTTTAGAGCCCTTTTTTCTGAATTCAAGAATGTACCACACATTATGGTTTAATTACGTTTCGAACCTACTAAATTTTTCGATACGGACCTGTGTTCGAAAGCATTTCATACATTGTTTCAGATTTTGTAATATAAAGAAAGAAGTAATGAGCGTCACTGGATGCTTTTAATCCTTAATAATCGCGTATGGTCTTATACATACAAATAATTATATATTTATTGATTATTTTTCTTACTTATAGACAACAATTAAAATTAGAAATAAAAAGATTTAGTGTAGCTCATTACTTTTTTCTTTAAATTACAAAGCGGAAGTCATTATGGTTTAATTATGTTTCAAGTCTTTTTGACTATCAACAAGAAATTTTTGGCTACGGACCTGTGTCGTAGAGCATTTCATACATTGTTTCAGCTTTGCAATTTAAAGAAAAAGGTAATGGATCACACTGGATGTTTTTAATTTCTAATTTTAATTATTGTTATCCATCCAGTGTGGATCATTACTTCTTTATATTACAAAAGCTCAAACAACGTATGTCATAGTCGAATGTAGGCTTCGACAGCCGTTGTCCATAATGGTAGGTTCGTCCGGATTATGCCGTGGTCGTCGATTTGAACTTGAAGTTCGCTGCTCATGCTGTCAGCTTCTTCAGAAGTTGTCTAAAGACTGATGTTGGTGCCTTTTGATCCTGGTTATATACCGAGGACCCGAGGAGTCATTGGCTGTTCATTTAGTTCTTGTATGTTATTTGGACTTGTCGTTTTTCCGCTTGATTGCTCACGTAAAACTTGTTTATGGATGGATTGGTTTTGCAGAGCAACATTTCATGTGTTACTAAGGCGGTAACCGTCTTCTCGATTGAAATTGGAAGAACCTACCATTATGGACGACGGCCGTGAAAGCCTACATTCTACTATTAAATCCCTCTACGGGGAGATATTCAAAAAGACCAGGAAACTGGACAAGTTACGAAAGAAGAAGAGTCAGCTTGCATCGTTGGCGTCAAGATTTAACACCATTTACAAATTGCTGCTGGCCGAAGGATTATCGATCGGACCGAGAGTGCTCTTACTAGGTTTTTTATTCTCGAATTAAACAGACTTAAATTTCATTTCCAAATTTAAGAAATACAGTTCATAGGCTTAAAAATGCAATTTAATTTCACATGCTTTCGTTCAGGAAGTTTAAATGTCAGAACTGCAAGACAGCAACCTTGCTTAATGAACGACCTGGTAATAGAAGTTCACTGTAACATAAATGCAGATATTGCGGATATGAACTTGCTTAAGCGTTGACAGTTGTTATGATACATTATAGCGACACAGTAACAATAAACACTTTGCACTTTGATATAATGCAATTTTAGTAGTTTCTAAGCAAATATATTGGTATAAATAGAGCTATATTTTTATAATAAAAACAGTCGACATTAAATGTGCTACCCTTCCAAGCCTAAAATTTGAAGTGTGAGACTGCACTTCAGGGTAGTTACCGCTGAGTGGCCTGACTGCATTGTATTAAAACACTGTTGCAGTCTCAACCGTGTGCTCAGACCGCTAGGGACAGAATCAGAGCAAATACCGGAATCCCGTACAGCCTCCAGGCAATTTTGTTCACTAGGAAAAGAGTACGCCATCCTTATTACGAACTTCAAGGAACATTTACCTACATTTCGAGTTCAGTAAGATTTTGTATGAAAACCTTTGGAACAGCTATGCCCACTCAAAACACCACATGAGCAATACGACCCAAAAACATATAAAGAAGTTCGAGAAGCTTCATTCCAAAGTAACACCGGTGCCAAGATTAGATATCAAAAAAATGTTAATTAACTTTTTGGACCAACCCCTCTCTGAGGAGTGTATCTCGATTTTGGCAAAAGGATTATATTTTCTCATCACTCTATCCCACATACCTATTGAAGAAGCCATCGCTGAAATTGAGAGTGTTATGCGCAAACTCCCAGTTAAGGAAGCCGAGGAAGTAAGACACGAAACCTGTCATATATTAAAGCGTGCCAAACCACCAACGAGGTACGTCACTAGAGCCGAAACACAAGCTCTGAAGGAAATCCGGAACAATCCAGAGATTGTAGTTCTACGCGCTGACAAAGGAAATGCCACTGTAGTGATGAACAGAAAGGACTATCGGAACAAAATTAAATCACTACTGAACGATGAACAGTAAGTAACACTGAAGGAGGACCCCACATCAAGGATAGAACGCCAGATTAGAGGAGCTATCAAGAGCTCACTAATACCAGAGTCGGAACATCGACGACTACTGTCTAGCAATACTAGACCGCGTCAGAAGGCGTTTACCAGCTCCAATGTGTTTGTGGCCAATCTTATATTGGGAAAACGGGAAAAAGCATCCAATGTCGAGTAAAAAAACAGCAGAGCCACACACGACTTGGAAACACACAAAAATCAGCCATCGCAGAACACTTATTAGGACCAGGGAACCACAGAATAAATTATAACTCCGTAAATATACTAGCCACGACTGGAAATTATTAAAAATCCAAACAATTTCAATCGAGAAGACGGTTACCGCCTTAGTAACACAGTGAAGGTAGCTCTGTAAAACCAATCCATCCATAAAAAAGTTTCCTTTCGTGTCGGTGTCATTTTGTAAACATGCTGTATATGAGCCTTTGGCCAATGACGATATATACTGTCTTCCATAAAAATCGCAACACCTAGAATTAATTGAGCGATTTTATGCAATTTTTTATAAAATCTCTATTTGGATGAAACAAAGTAATGATTAAAATTTGAATAAAAAGTATCGATCGGTTGTTGTTTTTTCTTCGTTTGTTTGTTTACACTTAGTAACAACAAATTTTTAGAACAAATAACAATCGGTGCGGAATAACTGTCAATTTTGCGAATTGTTTGATCACTATTGCCTTCTGACTATAACAACAATGCCAAGAGTTCATCAACGTGAAAATGATAGTCAATTAAATGATTTTGAACGTGGCCGTATTATTGGCATGAGAGAGGCCGGACTTTCTCTTTGAGATATTGCTGGCCGTGTAAACCGTAATGTTGCAACGGTGTTGAGATGTTGGTCCACATGGTCCGAAGAAGGGGGTTCAACAACGTCGCCCTGGATCTGGACGTCCCCGGAGGACTACTCAATTAATTCTAGGTGTTGCGATTTTTATGGAAGTCAGTATACATATGTGTGACACCGGCATCATGCCACTGGCACCCACAGCTCTCATTAATTTATACGATCAAGAGAAATAACTAATTTCTTGATGAGCAGTAAAGGGAATAGGTTCAATTGTTTTCTACGTGAAAATTTGTTTGTCTATTTACAAGTTTGTTCTAGTTTCTGATTTTTACAAATTTGTGGATTAGTTCTAAGTAGTATAAAAATGCAAAAATAAACAAATACATTTGACAAGTAAGGAGATGATTGCTCTGGAAGAAGATTCGGACTGTGAAAATGCTGACATGAAAGTGGATGACGTAGTGTATGCGCTATCTGATGTAGACCAAGTAATCGATAAAGAAAATGTCGTCCATAATCTTATTGGAGAAGAAAATATTGATGTAGTTATTGCTGGAGCATAAGAATTACATCAACATGGTTCGAGGGACAGAAAAATACGAAAAACACGACAGAAAATGGCCAAAGGATTGGTGCCAATCAATCTTATCCCAATATATAAAAAAGAAAGCTCCACAGTGTGCAGCAATTACAGAACTATAGCAAGCATGCCAGTAAAATTTTAATTGCTGCCTATGCTGCAGAAACCTGGACATTGAAACATGCAAACCGCAAAAAGACCGAAACGTTTGAACTTTGGTGTTACTGTAGGATATTATGCATATCGTGGATAGCACACCACACAAGCAAAGCTATCCTAGAAGCACTCAACATCCAGTATCCATTATTACATCCAACTGTGCAACAATACTTACGCTACTTTTGACATATAGCAAGGACACGCGACAGACTAGAAAGATACGAAGTGGAAGAAAAAGCAAACGGACAATGTTTCAAAAAACGCTCGCCTATATGACGGATAGATCAGACAAGAACCCTTATCGGGCTAGGCCTATACGGGTCAATGCAAAGGGCACAAAACAGAGAAAACTGTAAAACAATAATAAGCTCCATACGATCATGATGTCACCACACCCCCGGCTTGGTTACGGAGTGAGGAAGAAGATGCGGAGTTGCATTATCGCGGTGTAAGGAAATGCCAGGAAAACAAATTTTAGGTGATTACAACATTTTTCAACGACTTAATGAAGGCAAACTTTTATATACCAATTAGAAGTTAAAGTTTTACAATCGTCAAGAAGGATTACTGCAGCAATAAATTTTTTTCTGTACTTCTACAGCAAATAACTTTCTTTGACATAGCCCCATTTTCAAAATCCTAAGCGCTACCGCGCCCCCTCCCCCATGGGAGCGCTTGAGCTTCACCTAACGGGGTGCGGGCGTCACTTATCCTACCTTAACTAAGTGAAACCGGAACGCCCGGATCAGAAGTTGAACTCACGCCCGAACGTCTGGAGTTTTACTGTGAACTCGGCTGCAGCGGCGGAAACCACTAGCCCACCGAGACCCCTAATTTCAAAAACTTAAACACTTGATTGTTGTTAGTCGGGAGTTTATAATTATAGATACAAGGCACGTCACCTATAACAATATTAAACACATGCTTGAAACAAATGTGGAATCTACCGACTTGCTAGCTTCATCACATCTAGCTGTTGGTGTAAAATCCACTGCGGTCGATAATGACTAATTCTTGTTCAATATGCTTATGAGGTATATTTCGATTTTCCGTAAGCACATTTTCGGTAGCACTAACATTTTCGAAACATACAGCTGCTGGAGATCGCCCAAGTTTTGGTTCATCTTCTAACGTACCTACGCAACTATGGTCCCTAAAAGCTGCCACTAAATTTTGATGACTTTGGTTATGTCAAACTTTTTTTGTAACTGAAGAAAATAATTTCCCGGAAACTATCCCACCGCACATATATATACAGTCTGTTCTATAAAAAAGGCCCCGCCTTCTAGCTACTTTATTATTTATTTTAGACCCAATAAACCTTATATCAAATCAAATGACACATAAAAACCTACATTTTAACACAATCAACAAATTTTTATCTTCAATTGTTTCAGAGTGGTGACGTCACGTGCAATTTTTTTAAATGACACTGTATATATTTTTTGACATTTTCTGGTAGAGGTTTTTTTTCTCTTTTCAACAATATAAATATTTCATGCACTCGCATAAAAAAATTTTCGTGAAAAATTACAAAAACTTTTTCACAGTGGGAGGCCATGATACAAAACTGTAAACAAAAGTGTAACTCAGAAAAACAAAACAAATAGTAGCCAAACGCTTTAACTGTCAGATTTCAGAATAATCTAAAGTGTTTATTGTTTTGTTTTTCTGAGTTACACTTTTGTTTATAGTTTTGTATGGTGGCCTCCCACTGATAAAAAAGTTTTTTAATTTTTCTCGAAAATTTTCTTATGTAAGGGCATAAAATATTTATATTGTTGAAAAGAGAAAAAAAACCTCTACCAGAAAATGTAAAAAAATATATACAGTGTCATTTAAAAAAATTGCACGTGACGTCACCACTCTGAAACAATTGAAGATAAAAAAATTTTGATAGTGTTAAAATGTAGGTTTTTATGTGCCATTTGATTTGATATAGGTATATTGGGTCTAAAATAAATAATAAAGTAGCTAGAAGGCGGGGCCTTTTTTATAGAACAGACGGTATATATATATATATATATATATATATAGAACTTTATTGTACAACTGGCTAGCAATCTAGCTTGCCAAAAGACACAGCATATTACATAAAAAGCATTAACATTAACATAAATTTAAATAATGGTTTCATTAATTTACAACTGTAATTACTAAACATTTACTTTTGATTGTCCATATAAATGGTTTTTCAAAATGGCTACAGATCCTCTTAAAATTTTCTAGTGAACAACAAACATAAAAATAAAAAAAATTGTCTCTATACGCTTTAATCCCAACAATTCAAAGCTGGCAAGCTGTTAAAAATGAGCTTTTACATTGTGGAAATGTTTTTGTTTTTACTCACATCCATGACCTGCTGCTTACAATTAACTGGGGTTTGCCTTTAACCGGTCAACTACTTTTTGGTCAATCGACCGCTCATTTGACCATTTTAATTTTTTTAATTGACCTTTGTTTAATCAATTGTATTGATAGTTCTGTAAGTTTAAGCAAGTCACAAGGTTAACAAGTATCATATTACCACCAACCCTTTTGTTTGGTGTTTATAAATGCATATAATTAACAATTATTTCATTTTATACTCTCGGCAACTGAAATAATATCATATTTATTGACCATATATTGACTCTTCAATAAAAACAAATCATTACGTACAGGAAAGAGGAGCATAATAAACTAAAACTTATTAAGAAAGCACTATACAAAACAACAAAACTTAAGTACGCAACATAAAAAACAAGCTATTGGCATAATTTTGATAATGGTATGTCCATCTCATCGTCATCCGATATGGGAATGTCTTCAACAGGAGAACGAACGTCTTCGTCAATGGAAAAATCAAATTCGCTGTAGATTTTGATCTTTCTTCACGCTGCCAAATTAAATTTAATCTAAACCAGTTTTCTTGCTCGTGATTTCTATTTCTAATTTTGCTGGGTGATACGAGAAGTGATCAATGTGTTAGTGGCCTAGCATAGAAAGCTTAGACTTTTTAAGTCTGCCGTCATTTGACACAACAGTCTATTTTAATAATACCCGTCAAAATTCAATGGTTACCGTATCAGGGAATTGCTACGCTTGAACATGATTACATTGAAAAATACATTTTCATTCAAGCCTATCTTCCACAAAGGTTATCAATTTGAGTATAGGAAACAATAAATTGATGTATTTAACATTACGGTCCCAAAACACATCATCCTTTAAAATTAAGTTTTCATGTGCGTTGAAGTAACAGTCTCCACATGGGGATGAATTATTACTTCGCGGAGAAACTCTTTGTTTACTTGAATACCTTCGAGCACTTCACTGAACTACCACATCTTGTCGCTACAGGTAACTTAGGTGCCACTGCCAGTGATCCTCTATCCATTGCAGCGTCTTGTTTTTTCTTTAAAACTGCAATGGGAATATGTTTCAGCTTAAAAAAATTACAATTTCTTTCAAGAAGGTCAAATGATCTTTATATGATTTGAATGTTTTCAAGTCGTTCATTAAAAGATGTAGAATGTGTGCTGCACAGCCATATGTTTGAAGTATTGGTTGTAATTATTTTAAAATTTTCCATGCTGTTTGTATGTTTAATTCGTTGTTAGTAACTATTACTACACTTTTTTGGTCTAATGTTTAACTACTTTATCAATTTCTTGGAATGTATTGCAATGGATTACTGCCCACAGCAATTCTGGTTGCTCAACTAACACTGACATGAATATTTCAAAATGAGCGCAGAATTAAATATTTTATGTATTGCAAGAAAGTCGGTAATTTTACACTAATAAATGCACCTGAGATGAGTAGCAGTAATTATAATTTGAGTGAGAAAGGTTAGCATTAGATAAGGCAGGATTCAGAAGGGTTAGGTTCAGCGTTTCAGCCAATGATTGATGCTAGTTATGGCAAACACAGCTTAATTTGTGTAGCTGGCAGATTTGAGTTGAGTAACGTTAACGATAATGTTAATTTAAAATAATACAAAGATGGTTTGTAAAGTACAGACATTGTATGGGCGTCATGAGTAAAAAACATAGAGCCAACAAACGGTAAGGCAACTGAAAGGTAAAGAAACGGTGCAAAGCAGTACGAGGAAGAAAATATTGCAAAGAGCAATTAGGCAACCTATCAAAGAAAACAGACATCGTGCAGTGCTAAAATAAACATGTGAGAAAGTGCGTTTAAAACTGAAGTGATTAAAAAGCAGAGATTTAAAGTGTAAAAGTGACAATTCCCAAAAAAAACCAGTTTAGTATTTAAGCAAAAACAGTATATCAAAACTATAGTTCATAAGTTACAACATGATATCAAAACTCATTTTCATAAAAACAATTGTAAATCTACGTTACTACAATTGTTTAAAATATCGAAAACAAGCTTGTAACTTTTATGTTAGATAAGAAGTGCTCCCAGTTTTGGTGTAAAATTATTAATAAAAAAGTTATTTGTATCGGCCAAAAAGTATTTTTCTATTCACCAGTGTACAGATCATCTATGAGAGTAGTTTTTGTTCTGATAACACATTTCAGTGCCTAGCGATCAGCTCTGCGAGGCAACAACCAAGAACGATCAACTTCGGAGCCCCTTTTCGACTACGTGGAGGTATCGGCCAGCAAGAATCGTATATGCTATGCTTGGAGTAGACCTTCATGAGTGCCTGGGTGTAGACATTTGGAGGAGAGAAACGTCACCAAATGTGTAATTGCTGTGACGTCAATAGAAAATGTATTCAGCGTACGAAGCAAGTCGTTCAAGGTAAAATTTCACAGAAAACCCGTTGCAGTAGGCCCAGAAATTTTGGGTTTCATCAAGATGAAACTATTTACGAGGTGTAGCACCAGGCTCCAGTTTCCAGTAGCTTTCTAGAGTTTTTGCCGGAAATAGAACACAAGCAGATTAGAGCGTCGGTTTGCGTCACTGAAACAAAACCAGGTTAACCGGAAATTCCGTCACATCAATTACAATGTATTTACCTGATTTTAGTAGATTTAGTGATATTTCGGCCAAGCCATATTTTGTTAAGCTGGGCCATTGCTATTCTAGCCAACTGTATGCGACAACGAATTTTAATTTCGCAATTTCCGATATTGTCAATCATTGCTCCGAGGTATAGTATTTTTGGACCACCTCACATTGGACGATCTGATAGGTGTTCGGTCTGTTATTGTTTGCCCGATCTACTATCATTACTTTTGTTTTATTAAAGTTAATACTTAAACCGTAATGATCACTAACTACTTGTAGCCGCAGAAGTAAGCTGATGAGTTCATCTTCGCTGCCCGCTATCAAGGTTATGTCGTCAGCAAACCTATGATTATTGATTTTTGTTCCGCCTATAGTTACGCCACCCTGCCAATCTTCCAATACTAGACGCATTATGTACTCACTATATATGTTGAAGAGCATCGGTGATAGTACACATCCTTGCCTCACACCTTGCATCTATCAGATGTAATGTTAGAAATTTGTATCTTTGTAGAGTTTTCATTATACAGACGTTGTATCATGACGGATAGATGTGTTGGTGTACCCATTTCTTCAAGTATACTCCAAAGCTTGCTCGACAAAGCAAAGGTACAAAGGCACATAGTATTCCCTTCATTTTTCTAGCAGCTGGCGAAGGTTCATAATCTGTTCTCTAGTGCCTCGCCCTTTCACAAAACCAGCCTGTTCGGAAGATATTTGCCATGTTAGAAATGGTTCCAGACGATTTTTTAAAATGTAGAGCATTATTTTGCTGGCATGTGATATTCATACTAAAAGGCGGTAATTGTCACAATTGTCGGGAGATCCCTTTTGTGCAACGGAACCAAAACCGATGTTCTCCAATCATCAGGCCATAATCCAGTTTTCCAGATTTGCTGACATATTTGATGAATAATTGATATACCATCATCTCCTAGTAGTTTAATAGCTTCACTTGTAATCAAATCAGCACCTACTGCTTTGCCTGGCTTCAGTCTTTTAATAGCGACTTTCACTTCTGACAAAAGTATATCCGGCTCTGATTCGTACTTTATAACATTATTCCATGGAATCAACTGTTCACCAGTAAAAAGATCTTCGCAATACTGCCTCCAAATCTCTACGACCGCATCAATATCGGTAATTACAGTGTCATTCCGATCATTGATTGACCACGTTTGGGATTTAAATTTTCCGGTGATTAATCTGACTTTTTGAAACAGGTTTTTTGCGTTGTTTTGATCCGCATGCATCTCCAGTTCTTTACATATGTGTTGTAGATATGCGTTCTTGTCTCTTCTGCAACCGGTCTGGATCTCCCTTGTGAGACTATTATAGGCCTAAGTTTTGGCAGCTGTGTTTATGCCATAGATTTTTAGTTTTTCCGGTTTTCAATTAGGCTCAAAGTTGTTACGCTTATCCAAGGCTTTTTGGAATGCATATTAGTATTTTGAGTGTTCAAAATTGTAGCCGTAATGCACTTCCTCAAGTTTGCCCATAGTTCTTGTGAATCTTGTTCATCTGCATCAGGCATTTTATTTAGAATTTTTGTAATACTATTTTTGAAACTTTTTGTATCAGTAATTCTAGGTAACGTTGTTGTTTCTGTCGCACACAAGTTTTAAATTTCGCCTGAAAAGCACAAAATAGGAGTTGATGGTCAGTTTCTGCGTCCGCTCCTGGAAGAGTTTTACATAGTTTGATTGATGATCTCGACCTGATTTTAATGAGAATATAATCTATCTGGTTGCGGTATTGTCCACCAGGTGATGTCCAAGTACATAATCGTCTAGGAGGCTGGGTAAACATTGTGTTGGATATAACGGGTGTTCATAAACAGTCGTCATCCCAGTTGCTTTGAAAAACAAAATGTTATGTTTTTGATTAATTCGTGCAACACAACGAAACGTCATTGAGTACTGTCATAGCGCATTTTTTCTCAATTTTAATAGACATACGTTTCTGAAGTCAAAACCTACTGGGATGACGACTGTTTATGAACACCCGTTAGTATAACCGTTCTCTATACAAAACTGTAGTAACCGTGAGCATCGTTCATTCTGATTACCTAGACAAAATTCACCCACCACGTTCTTCAAATAAATATCAGTTTAGACCTTGCCTAGTTTTGAATTGAAATCGCCCATAATTATGGTGACTTCGCGATTAGGGATCGATTGAAGTTCAGATTCAAGATCAATATAGAAACTTTCTATTTCTTCATCATCTGAATTGCTGGTGGGCGCATATGTCTGAATTAAATTCAAAATGGTGGGTTTAGCATTCAGTCTAAGAGATATTATGCGTCGTTCACAGTTTTGTAGCCCAAAACTGAGTTCGTTTAACACAATACGACACTGGCCTCACACTCGAGGGCGTGACGAAGGTTAAAAATGGCTTTTTACGACCATTTACCAAGCTAGCTCACGGTAGGGATGTCCACGAAAGACGGCTATTGGCGCTCCTGGAGAAGATCCTGATTGGTTGTTAAGTGTGCGTTTATTTACAATTACTATGTACAATGTTATATAATTACTCCAAAAAAAAATATATATAAAAACAATAAAGTAAAATACGCCGTGTGTGTGCCCGGTGGAGGGCATCTCCGAGGGCGAGAAGCGGATGGTGGCGTTCGACCTGGCAGCAGGAACACTTCGGCCAGGACTTCTTAGACCTAGGGCTCGCGTCCTAGCGAGGCCCTTTGGGGGCGGGGCGGTGTCCACGTTCCGGACGACCTGGAGGCAGGATGACACACCTCGGCGGCAGGCCAAGGGGGCGGCGGCGGAGGCTTGAGGCGTCATTGCCGTGGCAGGTGCATCCTCGGCGGAGCTGTGCGAAGCCGGGGCGACGGTGCTTGGAAGCGCGAGCTCAGGCGAAGTCCTCTTCGTGGCGCGGAGTTTCTGGTGTTTCAGGGGCGACCTGGGGATGGCGTCGAGCCGGATGATGCGCGACGGGCCGGAGCGCTCTCTGGTTCGCAAGCAGCTAGCGTCTCTCTGAAGCTTGGGGCGCCTTGGGGCGTAGCAGAACGCGTCTGACGACAGCACACTCCAGGGGCGGGCTGCTGCAGCGAACCTCGAGCTTGCGGACGGCGGGCGTCGAATTCGGGCGGCGGCTGTCCATCCTCCTCTTCCTCGATGATCGATGGCTAGGCCCCGCTGGAAGGCGTGGGCTCTAGGTTGGCATTGCGTAGCTTTTGGCTACAAGGGGGCGGCGGCGAGCGTCCTTCGTGGATGCTGCGGCGGCGGCGATGATTGGTTTCCTCTATGGAAGCGGTGTCGGGCGGCCTTCTGCTATGGATGCAGCTGCGGCGGCGGCGAATGGCTTCCTCCATGGAGGTGGTGTGGGGCTGCTTTCTGCTATGGGTGCAGTGGCGGCGGGGCTGAACGGCGTCAGCTGGTAGCGCAAGCGAGCGGCGTCGCTTGGCGGCGATTCCCCTCTGTGGAGGTTGGGGGGTACATGTAGACGGCGGTGGCGTCTTTGGCGTGTTGCGAGCTCCCTGACATAGGAGCGGCAGCGTACGTGGAGGCGGCCTGTGTGGCGGCATCTTCCTCGCAGTGAGCTGGACGTAGGTGTAGGCGGCGACGGCGCCTGTGGAAGGGTGCGTGCTTCTGGACATGGGAGCAGCAGCGTACGTGGAGGCGGCCTGTGTGGCGTCTTCCTCCTCGCAGTGAGCTGGACGTAGGGGCAGACGGCGGCGGCGTCTGTCTTCACTCGCATGTGTTGGTTCCTGCGAACTAGATTCGAGTAGCTGTGTTTGTTTCTGAGAACTTACGTGAGCGTGTCGCGGTGCTGCGGAGCGATGCAGCGGAGACGGCGAGGTTCTCCATGGGGCCTGGGCTATGCATAGCGGGCGGCAGGACCTGGGGCATAGCGCAGCGTAGGCCTGGGCTTGAGACGGGCGGCGACGTCGGTGGCTACTAGGGCTCGATTCGACGTGGGGCTGGACGCTCCTCCAGGCGTGGACAGCGAGGATGGCAGGCGTAGATAGCGGCAACCCGGACACCCTTTAGCAATAACGAGCATAGCTCGAGTTATCCCAAGGAGTCACGGGGCTGACTTCTGTGAGCAGAGCTCGAACAGAAGGTTTTGGGCCGTTTGTGGAGTTCTCTAGCCGGAGGGCCCAAGCTGAGAGAGTTTTTTGGTCTTAGAGCAGAGCTCGATAAGATGGTTTTTGATCCTAGAGCAGAGCTCGATAAGATGGTTTTTCTGGCGGCTGCGGCTCTTTTTAAAGGGATTTTTACTCCCACCGCTTTCTCTCGGATGTCCGTTTGTTTGGGGTGGGATGAACTAATTTCGCTTACGGGGGTTGATTTGAAGCATTTTATCGATTTTTGCATTTAGCGTCCTTATTTTCGTACGGCGGCTTTTTTTATCTGGCCCATCGTTTTCCTTATTAAATTATGCTTCTTTACATACCACGCATGCCTATAGTCTTATTAAAATTACTTGTAATTTAATTGGTTCGCGCTATTTGCTATTTCTTTAATTGTTGCGTGGCATGTCTGCATTGACCTCCTTATGGATAATTCTTTCCGGCGCTGGCCCAGTTCTCTGAGTTGACACCTTCGTTCTTATTTACCTTACTTAACCCCGTGAAAGGGAAAGTTTTAAGCCGTCTTTGTTAGACGGAGCGGTCGCTGACATTCTAATAACTCGGGTTGTTGGCCTGGGTTTTTAGGGCCGTTTGCCCTAAGAATGCTGTTTTTAAAACTTAGGCGTTCGGCTTTTGTTTAGCCAAAAGAATAACATGGTTGTAATTACGTGTTTTTCTGCTCCTTGAGAAATTGCATGCGAGGTTTGAGGGCGTTAACTCACATGTGATTTTTAATTGGGCCGCTATCTTGACGAATAGGCGACAAGCGGCAATTATGCACGTGTGAGTCATATCACGTTATATTATGATATCCATAAGCCTACACCATTGCGACTCTTGTTCTTCATTCCAGAGAAACAAACCATATTACCTGTCATAGTCTTAAAGTGTCCGGTGTTTCAATAATGTGTCTCCGCAAGACCGGCTACTTTGATGTTGGCATTTTGAAGTGCATTTTCTAATATTTGGAGCTTACCAGGATGTAGAAGTCCCCTTATATTCCAAGTTGCCAAGCAGATTACATGGACTATATTGGTATATATTTCTTCAAGAAGCGTTGTTGACAACTGTTTTCTGCTTGGTACCGAAAATGCTGGTCGAAGTTCGTTGAAAAACGTTGTCCACTTTTCAGATTCGACCGTGGAAAGAACACAATTCGATGAATAGATGGTTTCCAAAAACAGTCTTGTTAATTCTTCCTGCTCCTTTTCAGTGGTACTATCAGAAAAAGGAGTAATTTTCTGCTGTTTTGGTTTAGAATAAGATGGTCCTGGATTGTCTTATGTGTTTTTACTGCTAGTATCACTTGATCTTAATCTTTTTTCTTTTGTTTTTTTACCGCAGTGTTACTATTAATAGTAAAAATGGTCGAATCAGCTGACGCTGAAGAATCAATGAATGTTCCACAATTCCCTAGTTTTATCTAAAATATGTACAGAAAAAAAGCTTTAGAATATAAATTTCACAGACAGTATGGTACTTAGGATTGCATCATTGCAAAATTGGATTCTAGCATAGTACAAAATATTATTAAAATAGGCAAAACATGAAATTGTATAAATATTTTATGAAGCCCCGAAGCTTCTTAAAAATAATGTATTTATTCTAAACGTTTAGTCCTCGTCGTTTACTTAAAGCTTTAGAGTTATTACTTCCAATACATATTTCTTTTAAAATTTTCCCGGAATTCCTTGTCTAGAATATTTGCATTGTCCCTTCATTAACTATCTTAGCCGTTTTTTCTTCTATGAAACAAGCCCATTTTTCACTTTTTGCTTTTTCACCACTCATTTTTCAGATATTATGTGTTGTGTGTTGAACAATCACCACAGAAAGCACAACTGAAACTAAAGGCTCAGTGCTGATTTTATAATTTGCACAAAGCGGTACTTCCCCCAAGAAAGATTGCTGGCGGTGTGAATTCCCTAGCTAAATAAAATGCAAATCCTCTGTATTTTTGCGATTTCAGTAAATGTTTGATTAGTTACAGGCTTACAGTCAATAATAAAGACCTTCTGCAGAAAAACGCTTAAAGTGTAACGCGAAAACTATTTTTATATAGCATTATAATCAGGCATTTTTTGCAAAAATAAAAAAAAGACGTTGATTGATAGTGTAATTTAATATAACCAATTTTAAGGATGAAAGATCATTTGACAGTAAATTTGACCACACAGTTTTTGACCGTAGTCAAATTCACCGGTCAAATGGCCAAGGCTCTTATTCCCACGCATATGAACAATCAATGGTTAAACTACATAAAACTAGGGAGGTTATCTGACTACCTCATTTCGGATATTTGGTTTGGCACACAATTATGTCTACTTAATTTTACCTCATAGTTCTTTATACATTCTGCCTCCATGTTAGTTTTTAACGAACAAGACTTTTAACTTTACTGTTTTCATGATGGATGCCCTTAGATCCCTTACGTAGCCATCCGGATTTTCTCTGCTCTTCTTGTAGTTTACCAGAAAACACAACTTGGAGGCGATTATTCTCCATACGATAAACATGATCAACCCATGGCTATTACCTATCATTTCCAAATTTAATCTCGTTTGTAAAGCACGCCCAATCATATATATACAATCATATCTGTAAACGCCGAGTCAAAAGTAAACTTTCACGAAGTTTGAAGTTGATGTTTCAGGAATATATGTTCATAATTGATTCTGACCTAATTTGGGAAATTTTGTGAGAACCGCCTTGATGCGTCAATTTCCTCTAAGCGTTCCAAATCTTAACTTTTCGAAAATCTCTCTGCTTTTAGACTAATACAGTTCTTGGCAAAACACAGATGAGTTACAAAAAAATCGATTAGATTAGAATTCTCCGATAACAGCGATAAGTCGGTTGTTGAAGTATGTACGTTAAATTTCTAGTCGCACCTTGAACGCCACATGCCAAGTTTATAGTAGTTGACCTCCATATTGTAAATTTCCAAAATGACGGTAAGTTTAAACTTTTTGAGGTCTGGCTGAATATTTTTTAAAAGTGTGTTATTTATTTAGACCGAAGCACAAGAAATTGGAATTGGATATTTGAAAACCCTTCCTGGAATCTTAAAAATTGGAGAGGAGGTAAGTTGTTTCAACTCGTGGTAACGCAAATAAGCCGAACATTTGATTATTGGTCGATTTTCATTATAATATTTGTCGTGATATTCCCAGAATTATAAAACACATAAACTTAAACAATTCGTTATATGAAATGTTTGTGACAAATTATTAATAATGAAGAATTTCTTATTAAAATAAATCAAGAAATAAAGTTGTTTCCATCGGAACATTTTCTGTTGGTTCTAATTCTAATGGATACTCAGAATTAGATAGTGTAGTAGAGTCATCTATTTATGATATTCCAAGTAATAAAGTTTGCTATCAATTTGTATCATCAAATTAGCACTACTGTCTTGTACTTCACTTTTATCTGAAGGTTACATTACAGCCACTTGATAACGGACAAAAATGTACAATTTTTGTGATGAAAATTCATTTACAATAGATTTAAATTAGATAAATTATGAAGAACATTTTACATAAGTTAACTTCTAAACCTAAAACGATATTTTTGCACGATCGGTCATTTCTGACTCTTTACCATGGGTGTTTCCATGACAGTAAGTGGAATTTACCAGTTGCTATAACTACGACGACAGCAAAATTACTTACCGATCTAAAAACTGAACAGCAAAAATACTTACCGATACCTTTTTAAAAAACAATTAAAATTAGTCTAACATGCACAATTTTATGAAATTATTTGACAAATAACAAATTGGTTACCTAGTGATGTGTGCCATACTTAATATACTATTTCGGAACCAATGCCAAATAACTAAGGTTAGAGTTTTTGTAGTTTCATTTTATTCGTCTTTGCAGACGAGCTTAGTAGCAAATAATGATTTATTAATTTAAATAATTTAAACTGTTGAGTGTTGGAATTATATTCAGACAACAATAACAACAAAAACGATTTAAACCTTCTCGAAACTTAATTACTTACTAGTCTGGCACATTAAATTAGAAATTATAGATTTTCAATCCTAGAAATTTTTCGAGAAAATTCTAGGAAAAATTTGGAAACTACATCAGAGACAATAATCGAAATTTTTAATATTTTAGTGCAGAGTTATTAAAAATTTGATCTTTTAAAAAACCGGAATTAGATTGCGTTCTCCAGTTATATAGGAAATAATAACTTAAAAACACATTTACCTTCAGTTGCTGACTATTATATCACTGTCACATTACGATATGGCCATTAGTTGGAGTGCCCAAAATTTATTCATTCATATTGAGAGCGTTTGACGTTTTAAAAGTTTCAAGTTTTTGGAAAAATTGTTTGAAAATTGTTTTTTTGCACGATAGAACGATTTTACTTAGTTACCGCATTTGTTGCCAAATCAGTAAGTTATGTTTACCGTTCTAGAACGGTAAGTAAAAATTCGAGGTTAGCACGTTAGGTTTTGCGTCAGTTTTGACACAGACTGACGTAAAACCTAACCTGGAATTTGACATAGACTTACAATTCCACCAACACATTATTCTGTGGTATAATGTCACATTTTATGACGTTTGAAGAAAAATACATTTCTATTGTGCAAAAGTCATAAGCATCACGAACGTTAAAGATTACGATTTCAGACAATAATATTGTCTTCGATCGATAAAATGTACTTATCGTTCTTAATACTTAATATCTATATATATAATAGACTTGTCCGGGACGCTGTTTCAGCAGCCAAACCGTAAGAGATAGAGAAAAAAGTTATGAAAGTTATATGTTTGGAATGGTCATGTCAGGTCAGGAACCGAATTTCAGTCTCTAACACTAATTATTATCGTAATTATCCTAATCCTAACTTTTTAGGTTAGATTCTAGACAAATTTTATCAAGGCGAATGCGACTGGTAGTTTGCTACCAACAATGACGTCATATACGTACGTGTGGTGAATACGCTTTCTATTTGCAAAACGGTCTTTTTTGTTTTTTTAAATGAGACATTTGTCTCACTGGTTGCTAGTACTATTATAAGATGATAGCCACCTATAGTTCCTAATACTTTACAATTTACATTCAGGGTTGATTTCAAATTTACTTGACGATTGCAGTTCCCATTTTTATAAAAATAAAATAAATACACAAATAAATTAAGAAATGTTCAGTGACTGTCAAAATTCTGTATATACAATATATTTCTGTGTTAATAATAAAGTAGAACTTTCTGTTGGGGATACATTAACGCTCAACTGAATATTTTGAAAATTATATTAACTTATATAAATTTAGACATTTTCTGTGAATAATGAAATACAATGCAATTAATTTGCCAAAGTGATCTTTACAAGAAATTGTTGTTGTACACCTATGTTTCATTGCTTGTTTCGACACGTAGGATCAATAATAAATATCACTCCTACTGTCATGTACCATATACTTATGTTTGAGCTATTGTACTGCTTTATAAATGAGATGTGGATGACCAGGTAATTGTGTTTTTTCTTTCAGGTGATGAATTTCATTGGCATGGTATGCGTTGCGGCGGGAGGGTCTTCAGGGAGGGGCACAGCATTTCTTATCTGTTCTATAGTAGCTCTTATGGTAACGGGCGCATTGATAATTTGTTACGTAACTCAGCTTGTGGTCAAAATTAAGTTACCATGGTATAGGATTGAATTTTTCTTTTACGTTGCTTGGATAGTGTTCTATATAGTCGTGTCAGCGCTGGTAATGACTGTCAAAGGAGTTGGAGCATACGTTGCAGGAGGGGTGCGTATCTATAACTTTATAATATAACTTTGAAAAATGTTCATAGTTTTACTCTTCCCTTTCTCCAAAATAAGTAACGAAATCAAGCTAGAAAAAATTAAGTCATGTGCTCTATTAATTACTTCTTATGTTTTCAATCATGACAGTTATTATAATACTAGAAGTGTCAAGTTGTTTAAATGATTAAATTTTAAATTATACATGGAGTTCTTATCACTTAATTATTGATGTAGCAGATGCAACATTGTTTAAGTGTTGGTTTTTATGTTAATTTTCAAATAAAATTTTGACGTGACAGTTGGTGACAGTTATGCAATGTATGTTTATTTCATTCTAAAACATTTACATAATCTGAAATAATAATCGACTTATGTTTTAATTTCCAAAGCCAAGCTTGATTTCACTTCCTTTCCTCACATGTTATGTAAATTAGGATTTTGTTAACGCCCGGAGAAGCTTTATCAGAATGTGTAAATACATTGGACTAATCTGTAAATATAGAACGGGAAATTGACACAGGCATTGCCCAGAACATGTGACGTAGTAGCTTTTGTGGTATATCCAAATCTACTCAGTGCCAAGTTACTTCATATGATACATTAACTTTTTCAGGTGGAAGATAACAACTATGAAATCATAAAGTAACTGATGTAAATGATCTTTTATAATGGTTTTACACATACAATCATTTATTGTTTAACCAAATGTTCCTGATGAAACTTGAAATTAGTTTTTTGACTTTGAAATCGTAGTTGGTTTAAAATTTGGTTATACTAGAATGCCACATACACTTCCTATACTATAAATATTTTTGCAGGGTATTGGAACTATTATATATAGTTTCTTTCCACATCTAAACACGTAAAATGTAATGAAATTAAATATGGCTTTTTAAAATCTTACACATTTAAATGTTGATCTTTGTATGTTTGCTAAACTCCATCGTTAATATGAAATAGTATATTATAATACTAGTGTTATAAGTAGGCCTTTAAAGCATGTGCGACGAGCTTAAGAGCGCGACGCGGAGCGGAAGTGCTTTTTTCTACGACTGCTTCTAAAATCAAGTTTTCCGCCTTGTTGACGTACGTCAAAAATTTATTGTTTTGAATCAGTTCATCGCGGCAGCCGTCATACGTAAGTATATAATCGTGAATCGTAATACATAGCAACATACATAAATTTTATATAAGCTTTCATGATTATATACCTAAGTCGGCTAGTGGTCAGCTATTTGAAAACGTCAAAGTTGACAGCTGTCACTGTGAATTTGATTTAAACTTTTTTTCGCGATTTAAAGATACTTGTGCTTTATTTTGTCTATTGTCGGTGTTTAAGTGTCAAGAAAAATAAGAAATGGGCTATAAAATTCCAATTCTGATGTAAAAATTTGCACGTCGCTAGAAATTTTAGAAATGGCAAAAAACACCAGTTTAAACCTCGTCAGCGGCAGATAATATTATCTGCCGCTTGGCAATAAAGTGACAGTTTAGCATCATCAATACAGCAGTATAATGCCATATTTTACTGCCGTTTAAAGAAAAAATAAATTATAAAGTTAAAAGCTCTCCGTGTTTTCATTTTTTAGCAAAACATTTACATCTTAGTGAATCAAAAATTTGGGAATATTGTGTAATTCTTAATAGAAATCATATTATACTAAAACAATGGCTCAGAAAACAAAGCAAGTGATTTGACATTGAAGATTTAATCAGTAATGGAGCACCTTGTATTTCGTATTTTAAATATTATATATCAACTATGATATTTGTATCAGTTCAGTATTCGACATTCGACTTACTTGTAATAGTAGATGATATATTCTATTCAAATGGTAATTAGTCTAATGGTATGTTAATATACAGTATGAAATGCAATTTTGAGTAAAGGTACTGAGTCCTGCTATTATTTGCTTTATAATATAACATTATAATTTATTAGTACACTAATGTTAAAATATTTTTTTACAGGTGTTCGGACTTTTAGCAGCTGCGTTATATGGTGCAGATGCTTACCATAAATTTAGGTTAGTAATGGCTGCATAGAAGAATCATTTTCTACAACGTTTCAAGTAAGGAGAACCACAAGTTTTTGATTATTTGTAAAAGTACCACCGAAATTATTGTAAAATATTTCTGTCAATATTATTTTTATACATTTTAATACAAGTAACAACAATTAATTTCTCTTTTATATCTATATAAATGGGTGTGTGTATAAGTACATATCGTTAAAAAAATAAGTATAAAGTTAGCAGACACTGGCTGATAACAATAGGTCATCTTTTTGATGAGGATAAAGTTGTGATAAAACAGAAAAATTTAATACACAAAGTATAAACAAATATATATATCAGTGCAGTGCAGGCAAAATTGTTAAAAAGTGTAAACCGGTTAACCGGTTCGGTTTAAAAATCGGCTTACAAACCGGTTCGATTTAATAGCCGGTTTACAAGCCGGTTTCAAACTGGTTTACGAATCGGTTTTTAAACCGTTTTAAATTCGGTTTTTAATCAGTTTTAAAACAGATTTTTAAACCAATTCGTAAACCGGTTTGCTATCAATTAAAAAACCGCGGTTAACCGAAAACCGGTTAACCGTCAAATCGGTGTTTTTATGTCCTACAACGTAGTAAACGCCGATGTACTTTATTGAGAAAAATTAGCTATTCTTTATTAAACTACTCATGTAATCATTTTTCTCAATTCCTAATTAGCTAAGAAATATATTGCTTGAAGTAGTCAGTTATTTCTTGGATCATATTGTAGTTCACGCTACAGTAGTGGTACTACTTATTGAAAATACCTTGTGATATACAATGTATATTTTTAAACTCATTTTTTTGCAAAAAAACAGACCCGTCCTTTTGAGATACTAGGTATATTGTTAACCAAACCAATAAGTTTTTTCCCTTTTCATTTTTCATCTATTATTACTATGTAATAACTCAGTATTGCAAAAAAATCCTGATTTGGAAATGTGATTATACGGAAAATTGTTTGGGTTAAAAATGTGTGCTCGTTGTTGGGGTTTACATACACATATAATCATCTTAATTTGTAAGATAATTGACAGTATGGACTATTTTTTTCATTATATAATAAATAACTTAAGTTGTAATTATAAAATGTTCAAAAGAAAATTAAAAATTTTAGCTACATGTTGTTTCTATAATTTCTGTATCATTGGCCCAACGCATGAAGTATTTTTTTCATTCATTGCTATAAAGAAATTGCTTAGTATCACAAAAGATCGTATTGATTTGGAAATGTGTTTGCATATGCCCTTCTTACTGAAGGTTATATAAACATAGAATCGTCCTTATTTATAATGCTATTATGAGCATATGAGTGTATAACAGTTTGTTTTAATCCACAATGAATAATTCAGAGCCGAATCTAGAAATGTTGATGCCCTTTCTCATTAAGGTCAAATATATTATTGTTACGCCATATGCTTGCATATATTTCTTTAATTTTATTTACGGAAGTAGAATTTACTACATAAGAAATTATAAGAAGAAACAACCTAAAATTGTACACCTATACCTTTTTATTTGGAAATCATATTTTAAATTTTATTTGGTATGTGGAGTTTACTGCATCACAAAATAGAAGGAAAAAAAGGTTAATTTTTTATGTTTCTCATCTTTTTAATTGAAAATAAGTAATGAGCTATCTAAAATTGAATCTAATTTTTGTTCAACTGAGAAGTATCATTGAAACATATAACCTAAAGTATTTTTTTAGTTTTAATTTACTTAAGGCCTTTGGAGCTAAGGAAATGTTGATGATTTTTGGAAAAGACTGCCTGTATAGAGTGATTTACTGCAGCCATCTTGGCGAGATTGATTGATAAATTGCTTCTGGTGTGTGTTGGATCCTTCCAAAAAATCATCTAAGTGTGGAATTGAAATCCTTCATTATCGTGAAAAGTTTATTTCAGCACCTCTATATTTTGTGTATAGTTACAGAAATTCATCTAGTTATGACAGGATTAGCCAACAATCTGCTTTCGCTTTTGCAAGTAGTTTGACGATTTAATGATATATAAGGCCTCTTATTACCCCACTTTGTAGATTCTCCTTTCTGGACTCTAATGTCACCTCGTGAAGCACCTGTAGGATAGATTTATAAGCGGTTTAGAGTGTCCTGTCCAATTACGTCCAATACCTCTCGTGGAAGTGTTGAGATCTTTCCCTCGTAAGATTGCTCATCGCCAACTGCAGGAAGGTCTGCAGAACCCTATTTTTCGTTTGGGCAGTTTATCCACGGCTCTTGTGACTTCTCCATGGTCGCCAGCTAAGCTTGGACATCTCTACTAACCCTCTTTGCAATTTCCTTCGTGGCCTGGCTGTTCTTTGTGGTCCGCGAAAGGACAGAACTATAAAATATATCTTTTGTGGAATATATACTGGTACCTTATCGTAATGTTTTTACATAAGGTTTGCAGTCACGGTTCCAAACAGATCGTTAAGGAATCAATCGGCAGCAGCTTTACTTATTGTGTGCCTTCTGCATGTCGTGTTAGTTGTAACACGCTAAGACTTTTTAGTGTTCTTATTATGGCTATTTTAGTTTTAAATTTGGCAGCAATCAACTCTGGCTTTGTAGACGCGTATGACAACCGATTTTCGCCACAATCTTGCCAGGAAAAACTGGAGTCCTGTTTTGTGCTTGCTAACGCTTACTATACGAATTGAAGTGTACAACAATCGGACCACATAGGAATATTACTCGGATTTCGGTTTCTAACGTAATCGAATCTCATATATGTGTATGCGAATTTATAGCACCCGTGCTCCGATTTCGCTTCCAAACTCTATAGTGGTTGAAAACTTGTGCTATTTCAGGACGTTGCGAGTAAATCCTACAACTATTTGGTCTTTACTCAATTTATTTGAATTAAATTTTGCCAATAGAACCAATAACTGTGAACATATATAAACAAGTTCACATTTAGAACTAATATAATTAAAATAAAACTTAGAATTAAATAAACGTCAGATTCGCTACAATCACAACAAAATTAGAACTTAGATTAAAATTACACCACTACAATTACATTAAATTATACAAAATTATAGGTTTATAACTTTTACGATTTTATTTGAGTTTGTAAGTGTAAGCATTCGCCATTTCTCTTGTGCCTTCCGAATATTTTTACTAGTGCAAGATGTATGCTTGGAGCTGAATATAGCTATATTTACAAATAGGTAACAATGATAACAGAGCCTTTGAAGTTAAATACATCTAGGCACAAACAAGAAAACTCCAAACAATGGATAAACATTTTAATAATTGTTTACATACACTATTCGTCCTACTTCTACTGCACCTAATTATTACACAGAACATACTATCTCTACGACCATTTGTAATGCTGTTTGTATACAATGGAAACAGTGAGAATTAGAGCTGGTTTACTTCAACAATTTGTAATGCAAATTAGAAGTATTTGTATATCAAACAGAACTGTACTGACTAAACACGGCTCCTACAATGAGAAACAACGAAACATGACCGTACGGCGTACATAGTATGTATATTGCTCTTCTTTAGACCAAAACTACGTTTTACTTATTTTATCCCAGACAGCTTGTAAGCAGTTTCGACCGGTACACGTGCACAACGGAACTGGGATGATAGATCATACTACCCGTAGATGAACGCGTATTTATTACATACGCTTATAGATATGCACAACAACGCTTTTCTACGATCATTAATAGTTTTATACAAAATGTGAAACAGTGAAGACTATTTGTTTCTAAAATAGAAAATAAAACAGTTTTTTATGTATCAAGGGCGTAAAGCTGTCGTTTTTTGGCATGCGGGGTGAAACATGGTGTAAAGTCCTTGCAATATGTTGACATTTTTAAAATTCTTACATTGCTTATAACACTAAAAGTAAACTACAAAGCAAACTACTGGCATTATTAAGTTTTTTTTATGAAGAATATAGTCCATAACAAACAAAAATATTTTATACACATGAACGATTACACACTATATGTTACCCTCAAACACC